>JAOUZG010010951.1:1946270-1957224 GCA_026289955.1 Argiope argentata
AAAATAAGTAAATTTTAAAGTTCAAACATCGTGAAATATACCAAAGTAAATAAAGATTAAATGCCTAATTAAAAATTTATTTTTCACATTATAGAATATTCTAGTGATTTTAAAGTGTTTGTGAAATTTATAAAAATTATCGATATTTTTTGCGATTTTTCCCTCATTTTTTCCCATTATTTTGTGTACACATTCAATGATATTGCTACCTTCAAAAATAATAAAAGGCAGCTTGAACAGACAAACGATTCCTTTTAAATATTATACTGCAATATATTTTATTCCTCATTAATTTCGGTGCGTTTATAATGCTTAGTATTCTTAAAAAAATACAATGGACATAAAAGAATTTTCTAATTTTCGTCCATTCTGTAAAAGAAAACACTAATAATTTATTGCTGTATTTGCTAGTTTTATCAAGCAAGGTAATTCACAAAAGTTTCAGTTGTACTTTACATTACATCTTTGTATTTTACATCTTTTTATAAAATCGACCGTTGAAAAGTAATTGATGTCATAAATATGTGAAATTAAACTTGTAAAACATATTTTCACTTATGTAACTTTGCAACAGACCCTTTTATTTCTCTTATTAATGACAGCTAGTAGTGGAGATAACAATCATTGAAATTTTTTTAAATAACTATTCATGCCGATGGATTCAATAAAGGAATAAGCATCTTATTTTGGTAGGAATCCCCAACGATTCCACAAATTAATTAAGAAAATTTAATGTTTTAGAACCGTATTTGAAATTTACTTACAAGAAAAGGTTACTTTTGTGGATTATCTCCATAGACACGATAAAATTACCAATCTATATAAGTAAATGAATTTAATGAAGAGATAGTGGTAATGCTATTTCAATGACGTTGTTATGTATAAATTTTACAAATATTTGCCAGCATAGTTTGAAAACTCTCGAAAACTGGCATAAGAGGTAAGCGATTCCTTATTTAGAAGCAATAACCGGTATAAGCAATTACTTTCGGTCATGAAAGAAATATGCTCTGTTATAACAATGAGTTGAAATCTTTTGCACAATTGTGTAGGATGTCAGATTTAATATAGGAAAACGCATCACACTTCATCAAATTTATGTAATTATATAACAACTGTATTGATAAAAGAAGTAGTAATACTTTTTAAAATATTTTAGGAGCGGAGCCTATTGTTGTCTTATTTTTATCTATTCACAATAAGGATAAATGTATATAAAATTCAACAGAAAAATCCAAAATAAGTAATAGAACGAAAACTT
This sequence comes from Argiope argentata, assembly GCA_026289955.1. NCBI lineage: Eukaryota > Metazoa > Arthropoda > Arachnida > Araneae > Araneidae > Argiope > Argiope argentata. The sequence continues at coordinate 1,947,532 of JAOUZG010010951.1, forward strand.
TTTAAAAGGAAATACGTCGCCAGTCAACAATAACAACAAATGCAATTACTAAAATGCACAAATTTAATAATCTTAATAACCCTGTGGAAGTATATATAGAGAAACCAGTAGTAAAAAAAATGCCGAACAAAAGATTTAAAGGTATACCCTAATGACCGCAGTATAGACTCATAGAGAAATCCTTAAACGAAATCCGCCTCAAGTATAAATTCCCAACTCTTTATAATCTCAAATTATTATTATTTATATAACAGAAAAAAACTGGATTTTTTTTTACATATTACTTGCCAGAATAATTTAAAAACATAAATCAGATTAATTAAAATTTTATGAACTTTAGTTATGTTTATTATAATATTCGTTTAACTATTTTAAGCCTCGTAATTCATGATATTCCTTTCAGTAAATTATTAACTTCACGTATTATAGAACTGGTTTTCGTAAAGTTTTGTCTCCAAAGTTTTTTATGCAAAGTCATTCGCATGTTGCAGATATTCGGTATTCATGTTTCTCAGACCCAGAGAAAGAAGATTATAAACAAGTAATATAAAAACAATTTTTTTAAATCAATACGTTCTTAGGTCAGCAAAGGAATTTTTTTATTTTAGTTACTTTTTATTAAATGATTATAATAATGGCAATTTTCCATTTTCCTGTCTACATATGGTGCTGGACTATTATTTTTGTTGGTTGCTGCTTATTCGTTTCCTTTCCCCCCCCTTTCTAATTTATGAAGTTGAAGGCGGTCTCACAACCACAAATGACAATCTTCAACTGGTGGGTTTGAACTCACAGCCGAAAAGATACGAATCCAGCGCCCAACCAACCAGGTTATCAGGGCCTGGTGTAAACTTGCGATTAAAATTCTATTTTAGTTACTTTTTATTAAATTATTACAATTGTTGTTATTTTCGTGTTCCACTTTACAATAGAAGGAGGGGTGCGATAACTTTTGAGAGTATGGACCATTGAGCACCCGAGTCCAGAAGTCTGACTTCTAGCTCACACACGTCAAAAACGCTTTTTATGGGACGGACTGCATTCATTCATCTATAGATCGTAATTTAGATCTAGAACAGAGAACGATCACCTCTGCTCCAGTACGCACAGTAACACCACTCTCGACATGGAGGACTTGTGACCACGACAAATGTAACGTTCACCACACACATACATACGGAAAGTCTTCGGTTGGCGGGTTCGAACTTGCAGCTCAAGGGATGCGAAACTAACGCCTACCAACCAGGTTATCCCAACCTGATAATTACAATTACTATAAATAATCGATCAAAAATTTCTACTAGCATTGAATTTTCAGCTGCAATTGATTATTCAAAACCTACTGTGACTTCTCAAAATGCGTGATTTTTCTACACCAGTTGGGTAGTGCAATACAAATTAGAAATTTCTAATGTATTTATTCTCAATTATTTTAATTCGAAAGTACTTCAAAATGAGTCGAAAAAAACCGATGAATTTACAATGTTTATTTTAACTGCATCAAACATTACGAAAATAAACACAATCGTTTAAAATAATCTGCTGAAAACATATTAAACCTAATCTCATTGGCGTGAGGGAAAAACAAACTGAATTCGTTACTTATTTAGCGGTGGAGAAATATAGTCGAATTTTTGACGAGAAAGTTAGTTTTTAATTAATTAATATTTGAAAAAAAACTGTATTAACATCAAATGTCATCCACTACAAGTTTTAAAAAAGTTACTTGTACTTGATAGGATGAATAAAAAGTATTTTATTAACGATGGAAAATTTGAACAAGATATATATAGGGGGAGTATGAGCTAATAGCAGGAATTGAAATAAATAAAATGCTGAAAGAAAGCAAATCGTACCCATCCACAACGCTTGATACTTAATTTTCATAGTTTATCAAATAGATCTCCAAGAGACAAAGAAAGAAAAAAATTAACTTGATTGAGTAATTGATTCATCTTAGTACCAAATTAAACACTGGACTTAAGAAACATGCATGGAGACTAAATGACTAACTTTTAAAATAACATTACCTTTAATTAAATAACTAAGTTTTAAAATAACATTAGAAAGCAGGATAAGAACGGAAAATGTATAACTATTTTATATTAAACATGATAACGTACAATAACAAATTCAGTTTTTTAGAAACGTTAAAATATTTGGAAAATTTGCTAAACAAGTAAATATCTATATAATTGACTTTAAAATAAACATTTGTTTCTCAAATTTCAGTTCAATGTAGCATATTGGATATGGCTTAATCCTTTTTTTAAAAAACACTTTAAGTCCCTGAATCTTTTTTAATCCTGTTTTTAAGCTTTTCTGAATTCAATAGCTGGAATTAAAAAGGCAGAGCATTCACTAGAAATCATTTCAATCAAAGAATTTGTGAAATTTTTAATTTTTTTCTTTCTCGCAAGTAAAAATATTACTATTTTCTTAAATTAATTGTAAATAAGTTAGATGTAATCTTGTGTCAAATATTAGATGAAACTAATTGATAGGAAATCTGTATGCCTGAATCTGTATGTAAAAATCGTGTATGCGTATACATGATATTCCAAATCGGAAACACCTTGATATATTACACGTGTGGCGCAAAATTATCAAAATTTAGATTTGTATTACATTTTTTTAATATAATATGTCAAAATATTGATTATCCATGAGTCAGTCTTTCCGTGAGTGTTTGAGCAATTAGTTCAAAATACAAAAAATAGATAAATGAAGTTTGGTACGTTGCTTTGACATCTTTACTGCAAAAATATCGAATTTTCACTCCAATATAAAAGATTCAAAATTCATAATTGTTTCTATTCAAATATACTAAAAAATACGGATAGCGCTACACTGCATAAGCAAATGAGAAAATATGAAGATTAATACTACCATTGATCTTTATCATGATTGTAAATCCTTAGATTACTTTTAATAATAATAATAATAAAAATAAAATCTTGATAAAAATTGCTTTCAAGTTTGGGTCCGACAACTTTTAATATCGTTCCACACCAAAGTGTGCAGTTTATGAAGTTTTCTTCCATAAGAAACACCTGCCAAAATTTGAGTAAAGTATTGCAAATTCATTTATTTGATCTTAGTAAATAACAGTTTATGATTTCAAGCCATAGCTATGAACTCTAAAACTTTTCCATATTCATAAATAGTTTATTGTTCACGCAGCATTGAAGCCTTTATTTGCATTATTTTCCATTAGTAGGTTCAAATCATGTCATTAAAAGTCGTGCTGCATTTTGCACAAGATTTTTCAAAAGCTATGTGATTTATCCATTCAGATTTTAGCCTCTAATGAAGAAGTCTCTTTAGCATAACAAAGAAAAAATTGCTTAAAAACTGTAAAATAAATGCAGAATTTTTGAGTTTTTTAAAAATTTTATATATCTACCGTTTTATCTAAGAAAAGTATCTTCTTTGATAAACTATTAAAAAAAAATTGTTAAGATAGTTTACAGAGTCAAAACTTTTAAAATGGATTCAGTTAAAATTTTTCAAACATTTAATTTAATTTATTTTGCTATTTCTTTTATGTACATCAAGGTATAAATACTAATAACCAAGTATTAAAGGTTAAATATTAATTGTTACTAATATTAATAAATATCTAAGCATTAATAACTAAACTTCCCAGATATAAATAATTTAAAAAAAATGTTTTTATTGTTTCTTTTATGAACTTGAAAGAGATTATTTCATTCCGTTCATTATACAACTTTAAAAAGTAGTTGCATTATAAAAAATCGAACACATAATTTCATGCTATTACACAATATAAATCTAAAAAGAGAAACAATATAACATTATATTTTATTATATTCTTCAAAATTTAGGCTACTTTAAAACACAAAATTCAATCGCATCTGTTTATTTTAAGCGAAGAAAAATAGTTGGAGGTAGAGATTAGAGTAAAAAACATAAATTTGCATTTTAAAAATAGTTTAATTGTAAATGCGAAGTATATTTAATTTATTAATTATATATTGATAGCAATTTTTCAAATTTATTCCTTCTGAGTTTCTAATGCTTCAGTGCGATGTTTAATCACAAGAGAGCATAAAACCGCATTCTGAATAAAAATTCAATGGAAATTTAAAACAAAATTTCGTTCAAATAAGCTTTATCCAAGAAATACTATTGAAACTAAATGCAAATTAAATCTAAGTACACACTGTCGCTTATGGGACACACAATTTGAGAAACTGTTTTGTTCCTGTTTTATTCAACGAGATCTTTTTCCTCTCTTACGCCGTGACCATTCACAACGCTCTTTGCCCTGAAGGACCCTTTGAGCCCTCAGTTCCTTTGACATTCTTAAATGGTCGTAAAACATCCATTGTGTTGACTCCCCTCCGATCCATCAAGATGTCCAAACTTGTTGGGGGAAAGAAAGACGTTAAAATGCGTCGGCAACACTTGGAGAACCGACATCCTCCTACGTTATTTTCCGTGCACAGCGAAAGAGCGTCGTTTCTTAGCCTACGTTAAAATACGCGCAGCACCCTTGCCGTGACGTCTTGCGGCTACGTAGAAATACGTGTATAACCCTTAGAGGGTTAAATAACTTTCCATAAAAATGTAAACATAATTTCATTTAAAAAAACACCATTATTTATGATTTTTAATTTTAGGTACAGTTATCATTAATTGGTTATAAGTATAGAAGAATTACAGTAGAATAGTAGAATTAGAAACGCATTATTTTATCGGATAAACTCAAGATCTGAAACAAGCTTTTTTTATATTTTGTTTAGAGAATATACACTCAACTCCAAAAGTTAAGCACGAAGATGTAAAATGCAAAAAAAAAATCAACAAATACTGCTTTGATTGACACAAAATTCAGCAGGAAAGTAGCATATATATTTATGCATAAAACAAAAGCAATAATTATTTATAGAAATAAAAACAATATTAAATTTTTGTAAGTTATAAGATCATGACACACTGGAGACTTAATCAGAATTATTTATAAAGTGAAAATAAACAGCATAAAATGGAAAAAAAAGGACATTAATAGGGTATGTGATCTCCCCTCATCAGTACACAAAGTTTACACCTTGTGAAAATGCTTTCAATTAGGTGGTCACCACCTAAGATCTAAGTTGCCATTCTTCTTGAGCAGTTTCCAGTTCAATAAGAGTGTCTGGAGGCGGGAAATGTGAAGATACAACACGGCCGAGAGAATCCCAAAGATTTTCAATGGGACGAATATGCTGGCCAATCCATATAAACAATCCCTTCCCTCTCCAGGTTGTCATCGACGATGTGGGCTATACGAGGACATACGTTATCGTCCATTAAAACAAAAGTAGGGCCGATTGCTGTAACGTACATTCTCACATTGGGTTCTAGGACTTCATCTCGATACCGGGCAGCCGTCACAGAACCCCGTTTAAAGATGTACAGATCGGTGCGATATCCTAATGAAATCCCTGCCCACACTATAATGCTTCCGCCTTGGAATACGTGATGTTCGGTGATATTTTGGGGCTGACTGCATCTTCCTGGTTCACGCCATATCCTTATACGCTTGTCATCTGGCTACAGGGCAAATCTTAACTCATCAGTAAACATGACTTTGCCCCAATTAGACAGAGTCCAACTGGCATGTTCCCGGCACCACTTTAATCATATCCCTCTTGATTGGACGGATAGAGTAACACAAACTCGTGGTATCCGGGCTTACAGTCTACTTATATGTAATCTTCGGTGTACAGTAGCTGCAAATATTGCAAATATAGCTGCAAATATCTCCTTACCAATGGACGCTGTAACCATAGATGTCACACGTGTGGAGGTCGCTTTGCGATTCCGCTTCACTACAATAGCAATATATCGATCTTCTGCGGGGCTGTAACTCTTGAGTGACAGGCTACGAGCCTTCGGACAGCTGTATGTGTCGTTTGGAATTGTGTCCATAAACGTGAAATTACAGAATGATGAACGAAGAAGAAAAGAGCAACATCTGTGATCGACTGTCCTGCTTCAATGAGCCCCACAGCAAGACAGCGCTCAGAATCTTCCATTCGTCTTCTGGAAGTCATAGAAACACGTATGTCTTGAAAACAAATTATACAAAAGTTTAAAACACCTTTCATCAGCACTTACAATCAACTTCTGCAACTCTTCATAAAGCTGTCTTCTTATAAGACAGCCCTTTTTTCATATTTCTTCACATGAAAGCGCGATTAGCTGTGACCTAACATATTTGCATACTTCCATCTACCTCTGCAGCGAATTGCATCCTCTTCAATTCTAATTAGCTTCCAGAAATTAGCTTTTTCCTCTCCGTGCTTAACTTATGGAAGTGAGTGTATATATGCGCATATTTAGATTTAAAAAAAACACGTTTAAACTACATTTTATGTCAAGTTTTAGTATCAATTGGTTAGAAAAAAAAGTATCCGAAATTCATATTCATACTACGGATTCAGTAAAAAAACTAGGTGGAAGCCAAATATTTGTATTTCAAAAGTTTTGTTTACTAATACCATCCAAGGATTACCCAATGTTATGTGGGTAGAGAAGGATACAAATTTATTGGTGGGTATGCGAGAAGATTTCAGAGATGTCACTCTCAAAGGTTTCACTATAGTTCCTTCATATTCCTTGCTGAGTGAATAATCTTCAAAACCTATATTTAATGAATATTGATATATTTATACAAAAGAATAAATCTAAATCTAGACAGCTAGAAAATAAATCTTTCTGCTGCAAACTAAATAAAAAAAGACACGGAACTCATTTTTTTATCCTAAATATCAAAAAAGAATAAATAATTCCATATTCTAGGAAGATACGATAAATTTGTTATTTTTTGATAAATGCTTTTATTATATCAATTTCGAAACACTTGTTTTCTCTCAAATTTATTTCACACATTTTTTCAACACTCATTTTGTTGCAGTTTCATTATTTTGCTTCCATCGTTCTTTCGATTACTAGGCAATATGTACTGCCAGTTAAGCTCTTTTTTGTTGTTCCTTTACATTCTGACAGATAAATTATAAAAGGATATTATAGAGATTATGTATATTAAATCACAAAAAACAGTTAAAGGAATTTTTTATACTGTTTTTCTTATATTTACAAAATACGGTTTTCATTTATAGTTTCATTTCAAATAAAAGTATTTCATTCAAAACCAATTCATACCAATGAGTCGGCAATTCCCTTATTTACAATCTAGATGTCGAAACAATAAACGAATTGTCACTTCTTCAGCTTGTTACGTGTTTGGGCTACCGAGTTCAAAGAAAGGTGTACCAAAGTGTACCAGATTACAGCTTAGCTTAGCCATATAGAGCTTATATCTAAGTTGGGGAAAATATTTATAATATTCTCATCTGTCCAAATCGTGCAGATTGAAATTTATTTTGCAGCTAGATCGGCACATAAGCTTGAACCCATTGTCGTATACTTTTTGTGCTTTTGTGTTATTTGAATCACTGAAAGACCAGACTGGCATAATTACATAAACGATTTTTACTAGAGGTGGGAGGTTTAAACCATAGAATTTGATTCCAATTGAAAAGCTTGATTTTTAGAAGACTTCAAAATTTTCGAATTCCATTCTTTGTATAAGAGAAAGAAACAATGGTGCATTACTTGAAAAATAGATTAGAATATGAGAAAGATAAAGGCATAAATAGTAATATCATGTCTTAATTTATAGGAGATGAGTTCAGAGCATAGGTAAAGTACAATAAATTGATATTAATTCAAAAATTAATCTTTTCTTCCAAAATTCTTTGAAAGTGCATTTATTCAATATTATTGAAAAAACCAATGGCATAAATGCAATTTCACCATTACTTACCTTTTCTTATATTTAATATATCCAAAAATTATTAACCGTGTATCTGAAACTCTGAAAACATTGTTTCAAAAGAGCTAAAAAAAGCATCACAACAGAATACTAATTCTTCGGCTCTATAACAAAACGAAATTGAAAAAAAATGCTAAATCTCTTCCATAAACTACATCTATCTTCATAAAAGAAATGTATTGCATTGTTTTTTTTTGTTTGTTGTTCATCTCACACTAGATCTGTAATTATTAACTTTGGGTATTAGATAGTTGATTATTCAAGTTGCAATCCTTCTCTCGGACAATATATCTCTGCGTTACGCAGGGCTGTGGTTGCACATGCAAAAGAAGCTGCTCTCATCTGAAGAAGCGATACCCTCTGAGTTACTTGAAAATATTAAAAATTGATGATTACACTGAAAGATTTCAAATGTAAGAAAAATTTACTTTTTTAAACAGACAAAACATTTTGAAATATTTGTCAAAATTTATTGAATATCAAAAATTTAAAATTAATTTTTACAGTTATTAGATAACTGTTTAACTTTAACCCTTCAAGCGGCTGGAACGTAGAAAGTCGCTCCAGGGTGTCTCTTGAAAACCGGCAGGAACGTAGAAATCCTCTCCAACGAGTCGCTTTAAAACCGCCAGGAACGTAGAAAGTCTCCATCCGCAAATATCTCTTAACACGGCTTCCCCGTAGAAAGTCGCCATTGCTTTCCCCCCGTAAGCTTAATAAACGAGGTGGGAGATCGGCTTGTTAGAGCTCATTTTCTGGTTTCCGCTGGCTGTTAGAATGCGGGTGGTCCCTCCAATTAGGGGAATAGGAAATCCCCCCTGAGAATAGGACATCACTTTCTTGTAAGAATTCGCGATAACAGGACCGATTGGTGATATGAGCTGTATACTTCATTCTTTCTTTCAATATTTCATTTCGAATCCAAAAAAAAAAAACAAAAAACTATTATACTTATTACAGATAGGGAAACTCTCATATTTACATGCCATAATTATGTATAATAGTTTATTAAAAAAAAGCGAGTTTTCAAAAGCGGGTTTGAATTTTCTGTATTTGTCTAATGAAATATTAAAAAATCACGTTTGAACTGTTAACAATACTCTTATTAATTAAAAAAAACCTTATATATTTATTTATAAAAAACCTTATCAATTTGTTTTCATCCCAATTAATTAGCGACAAAAATATTTATAAATAAATGTCATTGTAACTATTGCTTAAACTTTGTATGTAGAATTTGGGCAAGCATTTACTACGCAAGGGAAGACAAATTTGAAAATTTTTGGATATAATTATTTATTTATTGTTGACTTTTTAAACTTAACTTTAGTAAAAATGTTGTTAATTCTTTTTATAAATGCTTTTATTTAATGTATCTAGATAACTATAGTTCTTTTTTTTACTGTTTAATATTATTTTTTATTTTACTAAGTTAATGCATGCGTTATTTACTACTTTTGCGCAAATCATAGTTTTCTTTCTTTTCGGGAGGAGGGGGGCAGATGGAAAAAAAACTGTTTCTTTTATAAATATAAAAAATATTTTTTTGGAAATTATATATATTTATAATATAAAGAAAATAATAAAAAAAGAAAAGAAATATTTTTATTTTTATAAAAAATTATAAATATAAAAACATTTTTTTTAAACTATGTATTTCAAATATACATTTCTATTATAAATATATATGTGAAATCTCTATAAAAAATCAAACCAAATTCATATGAGAGGAAGTTTTGTGTCTTGTGATGGACTACTAAAAGCATAAATGAAAAAAAAAATACACAGAAATAATGCGGATTATTAAAAAAGTTTAGTATATGAAAGAAGTATATATATATATATAT
>JAOUZG010010951.1:1957624-2009841 GCA_026289955.1 Argiope argentata
AAATAAAATTTTAATTAACTAAAAAATAAGCCAAATTTTGAATTTTTTTCTCTATAGCTTCCGAAAATATTACAGTACAAAACTGATTTTTGCATCAAGTTAAAGCTAAAAAAATTAGCTTTTCAATGATACTGATGCTTTGACCTATAAATTAAAACTCTATTTTTAATGAATTTTTAAACATTCAATTTAATCGTTTTTTTTTCAACAATTTATTTCACATAAAATAAAAATAATTTTTTTTCTTTTCGAGGATATAAAATAAATCAGCTTATAATAATATGCTGCCAATAGATTTCAGAAGTTCTGATTAAAAAAATAAGTTAATTACTACCAAAAACAAAACAGAAAAATATAATTTTCATCACGTGATTATATGAAATGAAATAAATAGGAAGTGTGATATTTTTTAAACAATAAATGCAAGAAAAAAAATTTCTTGATCGTTTGCAATATCAAAATTATTAATTCAATTAAAGAATTAAAATGAATAAAAATACATAATAAAAATATATTATAAAAGTGTGACAGTTAAAACAGAAAAAGAATTTTTAAAAAACCACCAAATGATAATCTTCTGAGAGCGAGATTATTTATTAAAAAGTAAGAAATCTTAAACGAACTCGAAGATGACGTCATTTCAAAGAAACGACGAACAAAAAGCAATTGATAATAAGTAGAAATAAAATATATTTGCATTCGTGATTTTTTTTTTAATTTTTCAAACAAGAAGACATGTTTTGAATTGTTACTTTTACTTATGTGAAGGAGATATATTGTGCAAATCAAAGAATTCGCCTTCGTGATTGTAAATTATCTCCACATTTTAATGAATCATGCGAAATAAAAATGCATCTGCTTTCAACGTTAAGCATACGCAATATTAAAGCTATACTGGTAAAACCAGGTTAGTTATTTGAAAACGCATCTTCTTTCAAACAAGTATACGTAAAAATCAATAATGCAAAATTTATAAAATCAGATAAAAATATTATTTACCCGTATATTTCGGAGATATCAAAATTTTCTAACCAAAACAATATCATGTTCTCAGGTGAGAAAAAATAAATCAACTATCATTCCAAATTAAACATATAAAAATGTCATTTTAGGCACGTGTCTGCATAAAATGAAACAAATATGAAACATGGTATTTTGGGGAAATAAATGCATGGAAACGTTTTCTGTGATATTTTACTATACATTTATTACTAATCCAATTAAACAGTTTTATTTAAGGAAAATATGGCTTAACATCTACAAGGTATCTTCTGTAATCGGAGCCCAACATCTAATTTCTTAATTTTTTTGGGAGAGACATACATCTTTTAACAAATGCTCTAAGTGAAATATAAAAATAGTAGATTGAGAGAAGAAATGGTGATGAATTACGACTTTTAAATTTTTACATATATCATCTGCTATGTGAATCATATTTAACAAAATATTCTACAGACAATAAGTCCTCCTTAAAATAAAAAAGTGGCACTCCAATCAACTAAATCAATTATCCAAGCTGATCGATCTATGCAAATTTCAATATAACTATTCGATAAAAATTGGAGATTTCAGATCACTTTATCAAGATCTTAAAGAAGCCAATCATGGTTACTCTAGAATAATTGGCCTAGAATATGAAAATGATGATTGTTCTAAATGTGCAAGAATTGATAAAGAAGATAAGTACTGAATAAATCAGTCATATTTGAAGAAGATAGAAATGTTTATTTATTTACTGAGAAGTTGAAATATTAAGAATATTTTACAGAATATGAATGTATAAGACCAAAGGAATTGAAACCATAATTTTTTTAAATATATTTATAAACCAAAAAATATGTATCATTAAAATTGAGATCATTTATATACATCTAAAAATAAAATTAAAAACTGAATGTTTCATTTAATTTGGGAAATTTTTGCTGAACAATTCTTTGAGATATTATAAATTATAAAAAAATTATAACTTTTCAATTTCTGTAGTGAACATAAAACATCAACTACTCTGCTCTCAATTCTTAGTTTTATTTAATGACATACTTAGATTGAGTAAAGAAATCTTTATATTAATGGAAGCTTCATTTCAATTTTAATTTAAAACTGAATTTTGCGTGCACTGATAGAAAATCAGAGAGAGACGCGGAGTTCAAAGATAGGACAGATTAGGGCCTATATAATAATGCAAGTGAATCATATGGCTATCGAAATTTAGAGCTTAAAAAATATTTTGCTGGAAAACTTATTATGAGACTTAGTTAAAATTCATCGAACCCTTTTGTCCGAATAAATATTGAAGAATCGGCTGGTCGCCAAATGCGGCTAGTTTATAATAAACGGAAAATTATTATATAAACATTTATTTGTATTCAACAAAATTCGATTATTGAATTTCATATTGCTTTGAATAATGAAATGAGTAAATGTCCAATTATAATTAATAATAATGAATAATATTAATAATAATTAATAATATTAATAATTAATAATATTAATAATAATGAATAATATTAATACTCAATAATATTAATAATAATTAATAATATTAATAATAATTAATAATGAATAAATATCCAATTACAATTAATACTTTGCATTAAAACAAAGTTAGTCTTAGATATTAATTAAATTAAACAAATGCAATAAAGGCTGAATTACATACATTCTATTTAAACCTATTACAAGGCTGCGAATTCAGAACTTAATCATGAGTACTGATTTACATGCAAGCTTAAAAATTAAAGTAAAAAAATGCCATTACAAATTAAAAATTAAAAATTACAGTGTTTTTATATATCTGTAACATTGCTGCTGATAATCAGTACCATATAAATATTTTAAAATGTCGTCTAGAAGAAATTTTAAGCCTAATAAAATAACAAGAAAGTTGTGCTTAAAATAGATCTTATACTATAGTACCATGTTTCAGCAGATTTGGGCATTATTCCTTGCCGTAAAAGGAAACCAAAAAGTAGATGTAGTTTTTTTTATATCTGTATTTTTCCAATTTAATACTTTCAAGGATGTTGTCAAATTGGATTTGTTGAAAAAGGCTTCAACACATTTATTTGCTTCTTCCATAATGTAATTTATCACTGTGTTACGAAAAAAAATTCTGAAAAACATCATCGAATCATCTAAATCCCAAGGGAAATTTTTTTACCCATGCACTGATACTAAGAGTCGAAGTAAATTGAAAATTTGGAGGAGCATTGGAAGGTCCTTGCCAGCCAATAGGACACCTACAGCGAGCTGCATTTAAAGTATCATCATCAGATTCACTTTCCGATTTAGAGTATTAATCTTCAGAAGATAAAATTAATTCATCACAGTCAGAATCGTTAGAATTTAAATCCATATTAAGCTCAACAATTTTCGCATAAATATAATGTTAATTAAATTTAGTGCAAGATATCAATAGTAAATTTCAGTAATATAATAAAAAAGCTTGATGATATATATTTCATAAAGGTAATCAACACTTATTTAATTAAAAAATATTCGTAAGGTCAACTCAAGTTCCCTAAGCAGTGCACTTCACTCGAGTTTCTAGACCTTTCAAAAAGAAAATTATAGCCAGGAAAAATTAATAACCTTTGGAATTAAAATCTAAAAATAAGAATCCTATTGAATGATTACATAAGTCAAACTGTTATAAAAATACCAATGAGAAATTAGAATTTGACCATGTGACCAATATGAAAGCAGAGGCAAATAAAAGTGATAACGGATTTATTTAGAGATCCCTTTGCCCTCATGTGAAAGACCTTTTTATCATGCCAGAACATGGTATTATTTTTGGGATGAGGTTTTTTGGCATCAACAAAAATCTGTAAGCGAAAAATAAAAATTTTATTATCTGCACGATTGATGTAAAATATATTTCAATTAGATAAATTAATACACAAATTTCCAATTAGTTAATTTATTTTTTTTAGAGTTACACCGGAAAATTTTTAATTAAAATTTTTAACATGCTTTAAGAATTAATAATTTACGAAAATATTAGCTTTTAAATTTTTAAAAGATATTTGTGAATATTATTTTTGCTTTGATAAAAAAATAATTACAAATGATAAGAAGATTTTAACATCAAGAGAACTCCGATGATACATCTATGACTAGACCACCAATAACTTGCTGCTTTACCACAGCAACATGATTCCCAAACCCAGATTTTACCAATTAATTCTATAATAAAAAATTCACGATCCTCTGTATTTATCTTTATATATAAATTAATTATGATTTAGCACAATATTCAAATTTTTGTATTGCCATTTTTAAGCCACTTTTCTTCCATCTGAGTTTTATGACTGGAAGTAAAAATCACTTAAATGAAAAACTCTGATCATCCTTCACAAACTGGCAAAACTATTATAGATTCATTAATATCTATAATTTTTGTTTGTTTTAATTAATGGACTAAAATGTGTAGCAATTATTTTTATTATTTCAATGAACTAAAAACCTAATTTTTCACTCACGGTTTTTGCTGAAGATATGATTACGTACTCTAAAGTGTTTATTATTATTATTTTATTGAGCATCCATCTTTTGAAATTCACATGCAGAGAAATATTGTAAATGAAATTTTTGAAATTATCCAAGCACGATGAACATGGAAGAAACGTTCTGAAAGGGGTAATTTTTAATTGGTCGATACTTGCAGCTGTCTCCTTTTTATCTACAAGATTTCACAATTTATGAAGTTTCACAAAAATTCATAATGTTGTAATTTAATAAAGTGGATACAATTGAAATTTTGATTCCATTGCGTAAGTTAAATAAAGAAAAGGTTTTTAGCAATATTTGTTGGCAGAGAAATGCATGGATTTATGAAAATATTACTGTGCAAACTGTGAGTAATTTTTACAAATAATTGGGACGTTTAAGAATGATATAATAAATTGACATTCAAAATATTCACCTACTAAAAATAAGAATGAAATGATAATTTTTAAACGATATAAGCCATTTTCACAAATGGATGCTTTATTATTTTTTCTTATTTCAATATTAAAATTAACTTTAAAAACTTATTATCTCAACTTACATCTTAATTATTTCAAAATAAGATAATAAGTCAAAAATATCCAAATTAATAATATTTTAATAAACATATTATTACTAAAATATTTACTTGCTATACATTGACAAAAGATTGTTTTATTAAAAAAAATTGAAAAAAATTTCCACATTTTTATTTTAAAATTTTTGATAACAGCTATATATTTTCAAAAATGAACGTAGTATTTTTAATATTAAGTATTAAAAAATATTAATAAATTTTTTATATTCTATTTTAATCAGTGTACCATATATATCCTTTTATTTTAATTTCCAATGCCAAATATGCCAGCAAAATGCTTAAAACTAAATATCGGGAAAAACTAAGTAAGATTCTCTGAGTGTTGGCAAAAAGAAAGTATTATGTTCGTAATGCAATTTGATGAATAATAATTCCTCTAAATAATTCATTAAACATTTTTTTCAATTTTTTACACAAATTTATAAAATCATATTGCTGGATTTTTTAAATTTATTTTTGAACAAATTATATTTTCTGAAAACATTACAAATTAAAAGAGAAGATCTTAGTTCTCAGAGAGAAAACCAAATTCTTATCTGAAAAACCGCCCGGTAATTGTCGTGCTTCGACAGATTTACGACTCAAATTGTCACTCTGTTCCCTGGGACACACGATTCCTCGCATTTCGGGTGGTATTATTGTTAAAAAGCGGGGTAGATTACCCCCCGCTGTTACTGCTCGGGGGAAAGCAAAACACACCATGCCGGTTTAGGAACGTCCTGACAATTTCTTCTCTTGTAAATTGTGTTCAACCTTTATTTTGACCGCCGCCGTTTTAAGAACAAACTTGCGCTAGACAGCCGACGCTCGATGGGTTAAATGATAGATAAACATTTTCTCATATCCAATAGTTTCACTAATTAATATTTATTAAACCATTTATATATAATTTCAATAAAAAGGAGTTTTAAATATATTATAAAACTTTGTAATAATTTCAGTCAATTACAAATACTGATGTATAAACAACACATAGGACATTCACTTTCAAACCATTGCGTACAACCCCTCCGAAATAATCATTGCTAACATCTAATGCATTCATAGTTTTAGTCATTGCGATTTATCTTATTACTTTCATATCGAGATGTGCTGTCTAGTAAGCAGTAAAATCTTTTAATGAATTAAAGTTTTTCAAAAATTATTCATTTGCAAGTTAAGAGTAAACAAGTCAGAAACGTTTAGCTCTTTCAAACGTTTCTCCCATTGAAAGTCATTCGTATAAAGAAATAAAATATCTTCTTTAAATATCGTATGTAAAGCTATCTCTTAATAACACGTTGAGTTGATTTTAAGATATTTTTTTCTGTCTGATTTTTAATTTCCCTTTGTAGCAACAATCTTTGCTCACTCCCTAATTAATTTTTTCTGCATTGACGGAACCAGGTTCGTACATCCTTCTCTTCGCTTCCAGTATTAAACAGAGTTAGTTTTGTCATAAAGTTTTTGACAAATCTGAGCTTTTCAATTTCAGAGTCATAATATACTTCAACTTTTCAATGTTGAGAAACTCTTCTGCATTATTCCTCTTCAAATGTTAAGGAATAAATATCATAAATTTTAGTTTTTTTTTTAATTATAAATCTTGGCTTCTTATCCTACTTCTTGTTGCTGCAGATGTATTTAATGATTTAAAAATCAACTTTTTATTCGATGGATTTTCTCTTCTTTTCAGCTATTTCATTTTAGAAATACTTGAAACAGTGCATATCTTTATCTGGTATTTATTTGGAATTTCTTTCCATCTGAAAATAATGATTCCTGGGTTTTTTCCTTTACGTTTAATAATATTGCTTATTTTGCACTTGCTGTGATATGCATTTTAATACAATGCCTTTCACAGCGCTTTTCAGTTATGGAAAAGAGAATTCTTCTTAGGAAAACTAAGAAACTCATAATTAGTTTCCATGCAACAGAGATTTCCAAACAAAGATGAATTCAAAAGCAGCAGGCGGTATTTCGCATTTCATGTAACAAGTTGTTACCAAAAACTTTTATTCAAAAAGAATTTTTTAAAAATCCTTATAGAAGTATTTTTAAAATGTGTAAATACTCTCAGTTACTTTTAATGATTTATCATATTTTGCTCTTTGACTGACGATATTAATACAAAACTTTGGTTAAAATTTATTCATACCTGTACTGTTACCTGCAATATTTATGCCTGTCACTTAAAATGCATTAAAAAAAGAATAAGAAAGAGAAGGGGAAGGAACAATTGCTAGGAACTGACCAAAATGCATAGATTAGACTTCATTGTGTATCTAAAATATTTTTACTTCATAAAAAAGACTTAATTATAATTCCCTCAATTTTCTAGTCCAAAAAGTCATACTGTTATTACTGTTTGGCTCTTGTTCAAATATATATGAAATTCGTTTTCTAAAAACATCAATTTGTTGAAATGATAAATATTTATATTGGTTGATGTGATGAGAAAGGTTTAAAATTATTAATTTCAAAAACACAGAATATAGACGATCTTGGAGTATTTCAAAGATTACATCAAGGAAGAATATGCAATCAAAAGTCTTTATTTTCATGAGGAGGTCGTAGATTGGTCTAAAAAATGAAATTCTAAGTCTCATAATCTTTTTACTATGATTACAGAAAAATGGAACTCCTTTGTTTAACTCGAAAGAATATTTTACGTCAAACTTTTAGAATTTTAGAAACTTTTGGAAAAGTTAAATTTTGTAATTTTTTAAACATTACACTTATTTATTCCTTCGAACGACACTGTGTGTGTGTAATTAATTCAATAAATTTGGAAGAAAGAAGGGGCAGACATTGAATGACAAAATAAGTGCTTAACTTTTCATAAAATTTCATTCTCGTTTAATATGCAATGCTTTAAAAGGTTAATAAATTAAAATAGGGAAGTAAAAATCAAAACGATAATATCTGTTCTTATAATTTAACCATGTCCTTTTTAACATCATTTATAATTTATCATTTGTAATGCATTTACTATTTTAAATCTTACTTATATTTTTAATCGTTCTCTCGTTTTCGTAGTTATTACTATAAATACGTAATTATTTTGCCCTCATTTCAAAACAAATGGCATTAATTATAGTAACATTATTTTATGTATCATCAATTTATTTCCTTTTCACTTAGTTTATATTTATATCCTCGAATTTACATTTATTTTACTCCAGTCCAAAAATAGATATTTTGATTTCTAATTTTTTTGATCTCGCTCAATAATAGCAATAAAATAAATGCTTTATATTTTTTTGAATTATCAAAATGTTTTCATACATTTATGCACGAAAATCATACATTCTGTACCACTATTAGGAAAATAATTTCATATTTTTACATAGACTTCCAAACTCAAATTTCAAAAAAAAATTTTGTCTGAAATAATTACAGTTTTTAATAATTATATGCTTTTACTTTCATATATACTGCTTCTCTCCTCAAATATTTATGTACTGCAGCGATATACTCACGGCTTCGGATATGGCGTATTATGCGATGAGATATGAAGCATTCCACAAAATCCACCATGCACTTTTGTCTGATATGCATTAAAATATCATCACTAGCCATCAACATTTTCTAGTTGTTGGTTAGAGATGCAAAATTCACCGTTGGTGACTAGCGTTTAAAATTTCATTGCTACTCCCCCAACATTTGCAAGTTGGTGAGTCGATGAATGTTGGAGAACGAATACAAAGCTAGCTCAGAACTTGCACTCTGCATCTGAGTAACCTTCAGAATTACACAATGTTCAAAACAATTTTCATCTTTTAACCTGAATAATAGTTTATTTATTAAGAAAAATATATAAAAATTGATAAAGCTTAAAATCAATAAGATAAAAAAAAACCTTTCATTTCAAAATTGAATAAAAAAATAAGTGATTGATTGAAAAAATGAATTACATTTTTCAAAAATTAGACTTTTGAATCTAAATTAACCTACAATACAAAGATGAATATTTTTAAGTTTCTGTTCAGTCTTTAACATGTTCCATGAATTTTAGATTCTTCATTTTGAAACGAAAAGAAAGGAATGCAAATGAAACCAATGTTAATAAATAATTACAATTGTGAACAATCAAATTCATTCTTGCATGATTCGTATAAAGTTTATTTGCATTTTCAGAAATAAAAATTATTATGTTCATTTTATATGTTTATAGAAAATACTGTGGCTATCTTTTGAGTAATAGTTTATTATAAATTCTTAGAGAAGTGAGTGTGCAACTCTTTACAAAAAGAAAAAGAAGAAAACTTAATAATCATCAAGGATTACAAATATCAACAATAAATTTACAGAAATTTTCAAAAGCACTTCTGATTGATTTACAATTTGTACTACGTTTATAGAAAAAAATAAGGCCCTAGAATATTTCTCAATTCAAAATAAATTTGAAAAACGCCCTTGAATTATTATTCAAATCAATAAAAAATAGGCGAATACACCTAGTAAAACGTTCAATGTTTTCCATTCAAACTTTCATGAAAATGGCATTTCTGTTTCAGGGCAAATCACAATACGAAATCAAAAACAATAATCAAAAATCAAAATATTGATTTTCATCGGCGATTTTCTTTTTTCATTCATTTAGATAAATTACCTGTATCAAGAGATTCAGTTAAAATTGCTAGATGACCAAAGATGGAGGTACTCATCGATAACATTTTTTTTCTCACTTTTCTCACACTAAGTAAACTAACTTTATTTCCTCTTATCAGTTGAGCTATCTCGTGATAGAGAATGACAATTATTTCCTCGATAACGTTTTGTTTCAGAACTCTCAAAACCTTTGCATCAATATAGTAGGAAATCAGTTTGCGTTGTAGAAAATGCTGCCATGACTGGTAGCTGACGGTCTTCACATTTGCTTCCTTTAAACCTCAAATTGATGCAAAGAGTGGTATAAATTTAAGGTAAGTATAATTATATTTTCCGCCATATTTTTACATAATCCGATATTCCCATTAAGTATTTTAAAATTTTAATACAAGATATAGATGTATCTTTTATTGATAAAATCTGTGAATAAATAGTTCTCTTGGTATTATAAATTTTATCAGAAAATAAAACAAATATTTATTCAAAATTATAATAATTTTTAATCAATCATACTTGTAACTATTTCCATTCCAATTTGCTAGAAATAGTGGACAGAAATGCGGAAAATTCAAAACACGATTCTGTGTCAGAAAATATAAGGAAATTTATCTTTAAAATGTTTCCAAAAAGGAATCTTATGAAATATTTAAAAATAAGGATTTTCAAAATAAAATTTTCCTCTAATTACCTTACATTTCAATCTATTTTATTCAAGAATTTCTCTGAAACTTGATAAGGAAAGTCAATTTGAAGTTGATTTTTTATTTGTTAGTTTTCAGAAAATAATTTCAAATCTGTAATTACCTGTCATAACATTTTATAGATCAGTTACTTTGGATAACATGTATAAATGTTGTTATTTGGCAAATGACCCATAATATTTTAATTAACTTGATTCTTTTATTAATGACATTTATTCCAATTTTGTGAAAATGCAATTTTGTTATAATTTTTAGTTTACTTCTTTATGAACTAGAGGGGCGATATTTATGTAGTTGTGTGTATCTGATAATAATACAGGATTTCAATATTTTCATAAACTAATTATCAGTTAATCAATTATTGTTCATAAAATTTTCATACGATATTAGTCTCTTCATCTGACAAAAAAATTGAGAAAAATTTGTTGTAATAATACATAATATTCATTATAAATAAAAATTAATGTATTAAACACTAAAAGAAACTTCAAAACACACTTTTGTTCGAGAATTGAAGAATAGAAAAAGTTTTTTATCACAAGTTTTGAAACAATAACAAAATCGTAAAGGTATGAGAAACTGAGTCCAATCTTATTAAAAATTAAGCCAGAATGTTCCTAAATATTTATTAAAGAGTAAAATATATAATAAATACGATAAATAATATTTTCTTTGAATATTTCCATCGGTGCCTCATAATTTGAAGATTTGGTTTTGATATTGCCAGTCTGAATTTTAAAAAGTAATCATTTTTTCCTTTCAGTTCATTGGAAGCAGTATATTTATCTAAAGTTTTCAATTTTTACAATTTATATTCACAAAAGCAGCATCACGCAGAAGATAATAATTTGACAAAAAAGGAAGAATACAGTCCGATTTTCTACAATGATATGAGATAAAAAGATACTTAAAATGTTGTTTGAAAATGTGCAGATTTTCTAAAACTATTATCTATGTCTTCTGAATCACTACATTGAAAAGCAGTTTAATACTGATTAACAGTTTCGAGAAGAAAATATCAAAATACATAAATCAGATTGCGATGGTTCATTGACAAAAGAGCCATATTTAGCATGATAAACGTAACAAAAACAAACTCTATATAGTTCAAATCAAATCATTCTGAAAAAGCTTCATTATTTTAGCTATAAAGATCAGTGATGAAATTCAAGAAAATCATTTTCATCAATATAAAACAAAAAATTACCTGTCAGCAGGGCTAAAATTATTCAAAGAAATTTATGATTTCAATAATTTTTATATTAAGGGACTCATTTATTCATATCATAGTGATAATAGTCAAGAAAACATCATTCAACATCATAAAACAGCAAATTCCGATCATTAAAATTAAGCAAAACAGTTTACACATTTTATAAATTTCAATTGAATATATGAATCTTATTTTCCCTATTATTACAGCCCAAGAAAGTAAATAAAGATTTTTACATGTATTTATGTTATTTTTAGAAATATTTTTTGCCAAAAACGTTTGTCTTTGGGTAGAAATAAAATCTCTATTAAGGACAAAATAAGTTCTCTCTCAAAAAGGATCTAAGTTAATTCTAAGTCATAAAAGGATATACACTGAAGTGACAAAAGTCATGGGATGACTGTTAATATCATGTCGGTCCTCCTTTTGCCCGGCGAAGTGCAACAACTGGACGAGTCATGGAGTCCACAAGTCGTTGGAAGTCCTCTGCAGGAATATTGAGCCATGCTGTCTGTATAGACGTCCATAATTGTGAAAGTGTGGATGGTGCAGGAGTTTGGGCACGAACGGACCTTTCGATGATGTCCCATACATGCTCGATGGGATTCATATCGGGCGATCTAGGTGGCCAGATCATGCGCTGGAATTGTCCGGAATGTTCTTCAAACCAATCGCGAACAGTTCTGGCCCGGTGGCATGGCGCATTGTCATCCATAAAAATCCCATCATTGTGTGGGTACGTGAAGTCCATGAATGGCTGCAAGTGATCTGCAAGCAGCTGAACATAACAATTTCCAGTCAATGATCGGTTCAGTTGCACCAGAGGACCGAGTCCATGCCATGTAAAAACAGCCCACACCATTATGCAGCCACCACCAGCTTGAACGGTGCCTTGCTGACAGTTTGGGTCCATGGCTTCGTGGGGTCTGCGCCACATTCGAACTCTACCATCAGCTCGTAACAACTGACATCGTGACTCATCTGACCACGCCACGGTTTTCCACTGGTCTAGGGACCAGTCTATATGCTCACGAGCCCAGGAGAGTCGCTGCAAGCGATGTCGTGCTGTCAGTAAAGGCACTCGAGTCTTCTGCTGTCATAGCCCAAGGAAGACAGATTTCGCCGCACTGTCCTATCGGACACGTCCCTCATACGTCCCACATTGATTCCTGCAGTTATTTGACGAAGTGTTGCGTGTCTATTAACATTGACCATTCTACACAGACGTCGGCGGTCTCGGTCGTTAAGTGCAGGTGGTCGCCCACTGCGCTGTCCATGATGTGATGTGATGCCTGAAATTTCATACTCTCGGCACACTCTTGATACTGTGGATCTCGGAATGTTAAATTCACTAACGATATCCCCAATGGAATGACCCATGCGTCTAGCTCCAACTAACATTCCACGTTCAAAGTCTGTTAATTCTCGTCGTGTCGCCATAAATGACGAAAAACCTGTTCACTTGAATAACTTGAACGCAAATGAAAGCTCTGGAAGACGAACTGCGCATTTACACTTTTTCGCTGCGATACTACTGCGATCTGTATATTTGCATATTGCTATCCCATGACTTTTGTCACTTCAGTGTATAGTTTATTAAGATAAGATTAAGATTTATAGTTTATTTCAGGAGTGAGTTTGAAAAAAAGAGGTTCTGAGTGTAAGAATATTTTTGTTTATCTCACCTATTAAACCAATAAAGAAAATTTAAGCCTCTTTATGTTCTATTTAAAACACAGAAGTGTGGGTTTTTTTCAATAAATTTGAGAGGAAAGGATTTTGAAAATACTTGGAATATTACTGAGGATAAAATCAAAAGAAATATTGAATTTTGCTCGCTTATATTCTATTGGTGCATTCACCAAAGACTGGAACTTTTTCTGACTAATTCAAAAAATCCTTGTGATGGAGAAATATATGAAGAACAAATTTCACATTTAACTTGATTTGAATTGTTCCATATTTGCAAAGAAGGAATTTTGTAATCAATTTTTTACGCTGCTCTGTCATATTAGAGCTTTAATAGTTGTATCCAATGATAGAATATGAATTTAATATTTTCAAAATTTTCATATTATTTAGTCGTTTTATTTTATTTACCTTTAATTAAAAATTAAAAGCGCCGTCTGGTAGTGATTTTATTAAAAAATATTTACAAGATTCCTTAATAGTTGTAAAGTGAATTATAATATACGTTAAAGACAAAAATTCTAAATAACAAAAATGATAACGTATGGTTAAAATTAGGAATGAAAATTATTAAAAATCTAGAGATTAAAACAAAAATTGTAGATGCTTGAGAGATTAAAAAGGATGAGAAAATAAAATAAATCGGAAATTATTTTAAAAAATCATAACCATTCATTAAAAAATAAATTTTATTAAGAGGCTGGTCAAATTTTTATTTCCCGGAATCGTTATTTAGAAATCTAAAGTAAATCAGGTTCGTATATTTTTGAGACTTTTTATTTGATCTTTACATTTTTATTAAAACTATTTTTTATGAGTGAAGGCTCAAACAAAAGCTTTTTAAAACTTTTTTTAATTATTGTATGTGCAAATGTAGTTGCAATAAAATAAAACATAGATAAGATTTTCGTATTAACATTCATTCAATTCATCTCTGTAATTGGTAATTCCCTTAAAATGAGTAGATTGTGTTCTGAAAATTCATTTTGGCCTTTACTTTTCTGAAATGACTCTTAGCATGCGCATGAAGAGTCTAACAACTTTTCATTGTTTACCCTTCAAGTGTTAATATTATTGCCGAAAATCTTGAATGTGTATTTATAATACAGCACTTGAACTAAACAGAGAGATGCTAAGTTTTTTTTAACGCAATTTCTTTATATTGAGTCAAACATATTGATTTTTCAACAAGTAGACTAGAATAGAGGGACTTTTCAACTTATTTTAGAATAAAGTAAGTTCATTTGCTAAGTAAACAGTAAATAGTAGCAAAAATGGAGTGAAATTTTCAAAGTAAATTATTTAAATCTAACATTTTCTTTCAAATTCTAAAAAAATTATTATTTTATTTTAAAAACGAACAGTGATAATTGTATATAACATTTTCACAATATTCATGCAGAGCATAAAATTTCGAAAATAAAATAAATTCTGAAGATTTAATCGTGGATAAAATTATAGAAAGCTTACAAATGTAGGTCATTCTTATTCTTTGTTTACTACTTTGCTTTGAAAGGCCATTCAAAGAAAGACATGAGCATTTTAAAATGCTGAAACATAATTAAAAATGAAAGAAAAAAATTAAAAATGAAAAGAAAAAACCTTGACAGTTAATTTTTATATATTGCTATTAACTTTTTAAATAAATATTTTGAAATCAAAGAATATTTCGGGTTATTGGTTTCTATTCCTGCGGCTTTTAAGCTTAGGACTACTTAAATGATTAAAAAAAGCTCTTTAATTTCAAGTAAAACTTTTTTAACATTCAATATAACATTAAAATCGAAAACAAAATAAAAAATTAAAATTTTTATCAACAACAAACAAACTAAGATCACTTAGTAGTAAATTATATTTTGGATATTTGAAACAGTAAATATCCATATCTTTCCTCTATAGCGCAAGATTTCAAGAAAAAAATTGAACATTTAGAAACAAGTAAAATTATTAACAGCTCTAAAAATGTGGATAGCTACTGTTCTATGTTTTTCTCTTGAGTTTATTTAAAATTAAAATACTTCATGAATATACGTGCTAAAAATTTAAGAAATGAGAAATTTATTAAAAATTAAAAAAAACTTTTATCATTAAACACTATATTTTGATATAAATATTTTTAACGAATATTTTCAATTTAGTTTAAACAACAATATATTTTTTAATATTTTAATGAAATATCTAAGAACTATCAAAGCTTCATATTTAAACAAAAATTCTATTGTTGTAACATCTTATGTAACTTTTAACGACCTTCAAATCAAAAATAAAATTGAAGGAATTGTTCTCCAGAATTCCTAAATAACAACAAAATTTATATTTTAATGCTGGATTATCTCTGAGATGAATGTTAAATTTTTTTCCCACGGCGGAGAGAACTATGTGTCTACAAGTTTTTCAAGGTTACACTATGCGCTATCAAAAGGAAACGATTGAAGGAACAGGTATATTGATTATATAATCAAGAGTGTTCTGTAGTTAAACGACTGTACGTATGAAAGGAGTTGAGCCTGAAAAGAAGGTCTCCTCTGAAGAATTGAGCTCTCTTTAAAGAAGCATTTTCTATGCATTTTATTAGAGAAAAGAAATTCTATTACTCTAAATATGAAGTGGTACAGGGAGCAGCGGTGGCAAGTAAAATGAATTTTTTTTCTATGAATTGACAGATGCTTGTTTTTTTTTTTAATTCGATGTTTCTTATTTAATGTAAATTCAAACAAAATTGAACTTCAAGCATGTTTTGCTCATTTTGTGTTTGTGTTTTAATAAAGTATTGCCAAATGCCAAAGCTGTGGGAAGTTTATAAAATGATTTTTTAGTATGATTTTGGTACTTAGATTTAAATTCAACATTGCTTAGTGAAATAGATCATAACGGAAAAAGAGAGACTGACAAAACAACAGCAATTATATTGAGACTGTTAATTTTAAAGTGACTTACAATACCACACTATAAAGCATTTGAGATTCAAGTAAACTCAATTGAAAGATAAATTGTGCATATTGTCACTTTAATAATAAAAAGTCGTATTTCATATTTACTAAAACATTTTATTTAAGCAAAGTATTGTTATAAATTTTCATATTGTATGTGATACGCGAGGAACATAAGCAATATACATTATGAGAACCTATTTTTAATAAGAAATCACTTTAATTTCACATTTAAAAATATTTTTAAATTGATGAACATGTAAAGAGATTATTTTAGTGCAATTTTTTATTATAGTAATTTTGTGACAGAATGTATTTTTTTTCAGTATCGCGAGAAAAGGTGATAAGTATTAAATAATAATTTAATTTTTATTTCCTAGACCGAAAATTATTAATATGGAAAGGGGGAATTTAAATAAAACAAAGAAAATTACTTTGGTTAAATAAAAGAGAATTTTGAAAATAAATATTTTCTTCTATTGCTCATCTTTCTTGACAGAATTGATTTTGTTTAATAACGTCAATGCTATTCGTCACAAAGGCTTTTCATATTTCAGGTCAAAATGGCCCCGTGGGCTTTGATGAAGGTCAATTATCTTCCTATGACATTAGGAGTGGTGTTTTCCTTTGGACTAGTCACATGTTTTGTAGTCTCTGTCTTAAGAGGAGACGTCTCTCCTTATATGCCCTTTATTAGGTAAGATAAATATAAATTTGTCGAAAATTTCAGCAGATTTTTACACGATGTTCTTATAATAATTATAAAGATGTAAGTACATTTACATACATTTCCCACTTTCTTAAACGGCTTTAGTTCGATTTTTTACTGTTTAAAAAGATAGAATTGTATAAATGGATTTCCTTCACTTGAACTTAAATTTGGAGCATATTATCTTTCAAGGCATACTTTAATATCATCACAAAACTCAAAATTATACTTTTTAAATTATATAGGTCTCATTTTTCTACAATATTTATTTCAACTACTCTTAATTTTTTTAAAATTGAAATCTTAATTTTGAGTTATTATACCAATTTTTTTTAATTCTTATTTTATTTTAATGCTTATTTTTTGACCAGGATTTTATTTGTTCCAAAGTAGTAATTTAGCACCATACCGAACAGCCCTTATAAATCAATGGATGAAACTGTGGCCTGGAAAATAATAAATCCCTTGCGAGCAAATGAAACAGATGCATGAGTGTTTTAGGCTGCCAGAATTAACCAATGTTTTGCTTTTTTTCCATAGAAACAATAGATAAAACTGTTCCGTAAGAATTTATACAAACATAAAATTAAAATTTTTACCTTCATAAAGGTAGCAATTTCTTTTGTGTGTAATTTTTCTCTGAATTGTTATTGTTTCTTTAGAGAATTTATAGAAATTAATTAAGAATATAAAAAATTGCAGGCAACTTTAAGAAATACTCTTTCATTGTTTATTTAAATTACTCTTTCAGTTTAATATCTCTTTTGACAATGCTTCCATTAATCCTAAAGTAGTGAGGAAACAATGCTCAAAACGAAGCTTAAAATAATCTCTCAGTCTGAAATGATCTTTCCTTATTTTTCGAAATATTTGAATGAAATTTGCATAACTAATTTAATAATTATCGAAATCTTTTTAAAGGATAAATCCTGATATAAATAATAATTGTGTTTTATGCAAATACAGATGCAGGCATTAGCTAGATGGTTTCTAAAATCGTCTAATTCGAAGAATGCTGCAATAAAATAATATTGTATATTATAATCCTAATATATAAATGTCATTCCGTTTTTGTACGTATAGAGGCATGTATTATTAGGTGTTTTGAAAATTTTCTAATTCAATAGATGCTCTTTTCTAAGGATTCAATTACTATAATCAAAGGCAGAAGATAGAAATTTTAAAAAATCAAATATTTTTGTATATTATGATGCTAATATAAAAAGTAGCTGTTATATATGTATTGATGTATGTATGTTTCATGTTTTCTTCTAAACAATTGCATCGAATTTGCCGAAATTTTGCTTACTTATCATCAGATAAGAAAAAGAGTATTGTCATATTTTTGTTGACACAATTGTTTAAATATTCATTTAATTAGAAATTAATCAATATTTTATCTTTTTCCACAAAAAATATTTTTGTATCTCTTTAAAATTAACGTTGTTTAAAAGCAGATGTGCGGTAATCGCACAGGCAGAGGCAGAGGAAGTAAAGCTTTTGGGAAAGAAGGAAACAGTTGTTCAACAACAGCAGCTTTAGTCTATGGAAAATTTAAGTGCCGTCCATTAACTGCGGTAATTTCAGATAAATTTATGACAGGAATATTTTGACCCCATTTAGAATTCAAAATGTTACTATTTAATTATACGAGTTTAATTTCTGGGGAATTTTTATATATGTATTCATTTTATTTATTTATTTATTTTTGAAAAAAAAATTCAAATTCATCGCAGACAATTCTGAATAAAGAAATGTATAGGTATTTCTTTATTAGGCACCATTAAAACTTTAAAGTATTCACCCTCCATTTTTTTACTTTCTTTTATGTTAATACTATATGTGTTTAAAATGCATTTTGTTAATTTTAAAGTAGTGATTCAAAGATAACTGAAAGAAAACGAAAGTGCACTTGCTAGATCACGTAAACCAAATTCCATGAAAAACTTTAGGAGCAGTCAATTAATAATTTTTATCAGGAAAACTATTAATTTAGTTTTTTTTCTATTAATAAAAAAATCTATTTGATTTATGGCCTTTCAAACTGTTCTTTTATACATTTTGGCCAAATGATATTTTTCATGTAATTCAGCATTTCTGAACAAAATTTGCAGTACTAATGTAACAAATACGGAGAAAAAACACTATAGGCAGTTTTTAAAATGTTTGCTTCAATGTATACCCTAATTTTAATTTAAAATATTTCAGACGATCAAAGGACTTTGAGTATTATTATATTTTGTACAAAGTAGGGTTTTCTGTTAAAAATATTACTTATGAAAAGGTTTTAATTCCGGAAAGTATATTTTTCCAGGTATATTTTTAGCTAATCACAATTACAGGACGGAAAATAGATTACGCAAATTTTATTGATATTCTGGTGATAAAAAATCTCCCTACATAATCGAATGACACGCCTTAGGAAAGGGCCAATAAAAAAATTTAATCAGCATGAGGGTTATATTTTCAGTGCGCGATCTCACTCTTATGTATAAAATGATGCATATGCATCATTTTATTTTGTGTGAAATTTATCGCCTTATGCCTTCCACAGTTAACATATAATTCATATTTTCATTCCATTCCTTAATGTAGGTTGAGATACAAGGAAAGTTTTTTCATGTTCCTCCTGTAGACAAATATTAAATTTCTTTTACTTCAACAAACTCCTTTTTTCCCTTTTTTTAGTTGTACTATATAAAAACTTAAGGAATAACTCGATACATAGCTTAAAATTACAAACTCATTCCATCTAAAAAGTCAAGTTTGGTATTAAATTTCACGAATTTTTATTAGATTTTTTTTGCAATTTAACATATTCTCGCATCCAACATAATCAGCCGATCCTAGCTTAAATTGGACGTCAAACACCACGACTTTTCGCTCCAAAAAACTTCTATGCCAGGATTCTGCATTAGAATGGTATGATGTTTCTGGTCTGTCTTCTTGTTTGTCTGTTAAATAAAATTTAGAGTGGATTTCAAACTAATTTCCTGACGAGCTCAAGAGTTTAAACATAGCTCAGACATTATTAACAGTGCCATAATAACTCGGTTTCTTGTGTTCGATACAAATTATTGCTTCAGCTGTAGCTCATCAGAAGTTAGTTTATATATCCCCCCCCACAAGACTAAAAATCAGGAAGTAATTACAGATTTTTAACTCAATACTGATTGCCCTAAAAGTTTGTGATTCTGAATTTTAAAAATTCTCTTAATCTGCTTTAGAAACTTGGTATACTAAACAAATGTTAATTAAATAAGTATTTAATAATACATATGCTATTTTGCACGAATTATTTAGGATTATTAATAAATATAATGTAATTCAAAAGCCAACAGTACTAATTTTAACTTACTTTTGGCCATGATTTGCTATCTGACAGATTTCATTCTTAAACCACTGTGTTTCCTTCTAAAGAGAAAAGGACATGACATCTAACAATACACCGTATATCGTGCAGTTAAATGTTAGCTATGAGAAATTTTGTTTGTCATGCAACTTCATGAGTTGACTCCATTAAATAATTTTTTATTATATAATACTCAATGACATTCTCTTCTGTTTGGTGTGTTTGTTGTTCATGAATATATGCAAGACAGTTCATTTTGTTTGCACTTGAAACAAAAATGGTACTGCATAAATACCCATATCAAGCTCAGGAAATTATGTAAAAAAAAGCTAAAATAACATCAATATGCAATTATTCTGTATAACACATTTATCTCTCCTTTAACCGGATAAAACGATTATCATAAGTTTCAAAAATCAAAATTGAAGCCACCGAACACATCAGCTCAGCAGATAAGAAAAGAAAAAAGTAATCTCTATATTGTTTGTTTTACGAAAGCTAGATAAAATAACAATGCTGTTTGAAATTTCGATAATCATATTAATTGTTTCCCACATCATACGTTACATTTTTTTCTCATTATATACATTTGTGATATTCAAACATTCTAAATGACACAAAGTTAAATGTACCTTTTTTATTCTAATAAGGGATCCCTGCTGGTCGCCTCTTGACTTTTGTATCAGAGTTCATGATACAATACTATTTGAAATTTTATTTAACAAATTCCAACTTATATTGTTGTATATTTTATTACATTTATCTACATTTAGGAGCATAATAAGGATTGATTTAAGAGAAGATTTATATTTTAATAAATCATTTTTATACCTAAATAACAAATCTTGGTATAAAATTCATTTCATAAATAACTCCATAAATCACTTTTATATCACAATAACAAATCTTAGATTAAATTCATTCAAGTCTGTTTTTTGAATAGGGAATGTGAATATGATAAATGAAAAACACAGGTACATGGATAAATATTTTTTATCGGGTACCAAGTCCGGATTAAAGATTTGTATCAAATTATAAATCTAAAAATTCAAGACGAAGGGTATCTAAAATTTTATTGATTTTTACTGCTCATGCATTACAGCTAATTTTTCTTTTTTACAGAAAATATTATTTTAAAACCAAAAATAAATTTAATATTCATAATTTAATTAATAAAAGTTGTAACTAATTTTTTTCTGTCTTTCCAGCGAAACTGGGGGGAAATATCCTGAGGCTGGTCTCTTCAGTATTTTCCTGTATCTGAGCTCTGTGCTAGGTAAGAAAGGATTATATTTACTTCAAGAACAAAAAAATTATATTTCTCCTCGATGAAAATATGACTGATCTGATTTCAAACCTATAAATTTTAGGATAGTATGATGTTGTCGACAGATCTTAGAGAGACTTGACTAAAGGAAATACTTTGTTCTTCATATATAACATAACATAATATAAAGTCATATATAACATAATCAATTTCTTTATGTGTTTTTGCTACCCAAAGACAAGATCTTCATACAGATTATTTACCCATAATGACTTAAGTCGAAAATGGAACAAATAAGCTTTCGCTTTTTCCTGTACTTATTATGGGAAGCGATCGGTGGTGGTAAGATTTGAGCTTCAGGAATGGAGAGCTCATGCTACCGAAGAGCCGACGTGTGAGCGGATAGGTTGCACTCGCCCTTTAGTGCAGTGCGAAGGTTTGGAGAAAAAAGCTCTTCGTCATTTCATAGCAATGCCAGCTTAGGAGCTCTAATAATGCTTTAAAGCGGGATGTTCGTGTAACTGCTTACATGATGCATGTCGCCCTTTAGAGCGAGTAGGATAAGGGATTCTTTTGCGAATCAATTGCTTTCTTTAGCTTTCGCTAAAATGATTAGGTTATATTTCCAACTGGCTAAAACAATATAGCTTGTAAATTTAATTTTTTAAAATTATGTAAAGTGATAAAGAAATATAGTAGATAAACACCAAGAAAATCTTTAGGATATATTACTGGGTTTTGTTTAGAAACTTAAGCATCCCAATTTTAACCCACACCAAGGCTGTTAAGTGATAGATGCTGTAATTTAAATATACTGATTTTGACGAATTTTAAACTATTTAAATTATATAGAAAGTTTTTTAAAAAAAACATCTAAAAGGACTTCTTGGCTCTTTACTCAACTGAGAGTTCTACAGATTGTTTTCCGCACAAAAGATTTCCAATATCAGGAAAAGAAATGCAATAAAATGCAGCAATGTTAGGCCACATGGTGTAAGTTAGATATAAAATCTGAAAGAATGATATCCACAAAAGATTTCAAGCTATTAAACAGAAAGTTATGAGGAAGCGTGGTTTGCATGGCAGCTGTCAGTAAACTGCTTATATAGTTATTAAAGCAGCAAAAGTTTTATTGGCAAAAATGCATCGCATCCTCAAAGTGGTATTATTTAGTTTCTCTAACAATTTCATTAATTTTAAATATGATATAATAGTTATTCTACTGCATATTTCAAAACTAAGACCAGTTTAATTAGTTTTTTCTTGCAAATGCTCCTTCTGTTCACTTTTTGATAACACTTAACCAATACAATATTTATAACTGAAAATATAAATATTTCAAAACATAAGAACCGCATCTTGTATATATAACCCTCGTTATTCCTTTAAACAAAGGACCGACTACAACCAAATAGGAAAAAATGATTATCCACTAACTCAGTATAAGAATTCTGGCACAAGATTTCTCTATCGCAGACGCTGGGAAAGAGATGGGGAGGGATGATACAATAAAAAGAAAATAGTACACATATCTAGCAATATTAAAACAGTAATATTAACCTTTAAAACCACACCACACCTACATTTCTAAAGCGCATGTGGCCCCTTTCCGGTTCGGTATAGATGTAGATGGACTATAAAAAAATACACAGCAAACAATTCTAAAGTAACATACAATTGAGAAAATACGAATACAAATAACATAATAAACAAGTAATAAAACAATCGTTTTTTGAACCAACTCCTACATTGAATACAAGGAAAAACTTTATTTTAGTTACTTTTTATAAGAGAGTTACAAGTTTCATTCTCGTGTTTCGCTTTACAACGGAAGGAGGAATGCAATAACGACTTAGAGCATAGACCCTTCCCATAATATCCAAATAACGATACCTTCGACTTAGTACCCCCTGTGGCATAACTCCCTACATGGAGAACTTTGCGACAAGATTCGAACACGCAGTACAAGTGATACAAACTCAACAATCTACCAACCAGTCTATCCCGACCTAACAATTGCAACTACTATAAAGATTTATTATACAGGCAAGAAAGTTAGTTCTTAATTAATTAATAAAAAATAAATGAATTAATATTCGAAAAAACTGTATTAATATCAAATATCATCAGCTACAAGTTTAAAAATAAAATCTTGATTGGATGAATAAAACGTATTTTATCAACGATTGAAAATTTGAACAAGATATATATATATATATATATATATATATATATACAGAGAGAGAGAGAGAGAGAGAGCTAATAGTCGGAATTGAGAAAGGATAAAAACTAGAATTAAAAATAAAAATTTACGAGTACTTTCATATTCTAAAGCTATAAAACTTCTTAAATGTTTCTATTGCCGTTTGAAGAATTATGATTCTCCCCAACATTACAGAGACTTTCAATAGGTACTTCTAGACTAATGCGTAATTTTCATAGATAAATCCTGCTTTAGAGAATAGAAATCTGGAAATTTCTTTTTTCAATTTAAGAGAGAACGTGAGATGCCTGTTGTTTAAATTGGAAATTGAAAGTATTTGAATTAAGTTAATTAATAATTCTAACTTTTTTTATTGAGTAAATTCATAAATCACAGTGTTTAATAAAATGTCAAACATTATCTCTCAGAAATGGATTTAAATTTAGGTTAATAATTTGACGATACTCGAAAGTACATAACTACACTGAAGAGCCAGAAAAACTGATATACCAGGTGGTACGCAAATAAAGGAGGTGTTCATTCAATCAGCGTAAAGCAATGCCGTCGGCACTGCGTTTATAAGACAACAGGTGTCTGAGGCTATTACATCGATTATTGCAGTTATAATGGCAGGTTATCAAGATTCAAATAATTTTAACGGTGACTTATCGAAGGCGCACGAGAGAGTGTCCGCAGCATTTCTGAAGTAGATATGAAATTTTGATTTTCGAGCATGACAATTTCTAGGATGTACCGTGAATACCAGGTTTCCGGTAAAACTTCAAATCTCCTGCAGCGGTGATGCTTGAAAAGGGCCTTGATTGAACGGGATCATTGAGGTCTGAAAAGAATCGTTGTACGAGATAGACATTTAAAACTTCCCCACATTGCCGAGCATTTGATTGCAAGTCCATCATAAGTGTCATTGTAATCACCATGCAACGTAACCTAATTGATATAGGCTTTCGCAGCCGCAAACCATCTCGTGTACCATTGGTGACTCAGCGACACAAAGCTCTGCACCTTACCTGGGCTCGGCATCACCACCATTGGACTCTTAATTATTGGAAAAACGTTGTCTGGTCTAAGGATTCACGTTTCCAAGTGCATCGGCTGGATGGATGTGTACGGGTGTGAAGAAAACCTAATTTAACCATGGATCCCTCATGCCTCTAGGGAACTATTCAAGCTGGTGGAGGCTCATTGAGTGTAATGGGCGTGTGCAGTTAAAATGAAATGGGACTGTTCATGTGTGTAGACTCGACCATGACAGGCCAGCTGTATTTTAATATCCTTTCTGACCCTCTACATACATTCATGTTCTGTGTGCATTCTCTGGGACGTAATCCATTCCAATAGGATAATTTCCCACCCTACAGGTCTACAATAGCTACCGAGTAGCTTAAAGAACATTCTTCTGAATTTCTTTCCCTCTCTTCGCCACCTAACTCTCCTGACCTGAACATTATCGAATATATCTGGAATATTTTGCAATGGGCTGTCCTTAGGAGATCTCCACCACCTCGCACTTCCATGGCTTTGTGGGCTGTCCTGCAAAAATCATGTTGTAAACTGTCTACAGAATATCCTCGCAAATTATTTGAATCCTTGCCATGCCCTACTGGGGTACTTTTGTGTGCTACTGGGGGCTCTATACGATATTAGAAAGGTGTACCTGTTTTTTTTTTTTGTTTTTGGCACTTCAGAATGTAAACCTACCATTGAATTTCAATCGAATACAGAAAAAACAACGCTTTGTATGTGTAGGAAGGGGACAAGGAAATTATAAATTTAAATTATTGTAGGAAAAGGGAGTTAAAATTCTTCTACTAGTGTTTATGATAGCCTCATTTGATTAATTTGAAAAGAAATATCGTCCATCCAAATCGATGCTTTTAATGAAGATAGAGAATACAGAAAAAAGTAAAATGCACACTTTAAAACATCTTTAGTCCTGGCAATTTTATGCCTTATATTTTAGGCGATCAATCGTATTGTATGCTGCATTTTTTTAATATAAAAAGTCTTATAGTCAGAATTACAAATTCTTCACAAAATTTTGAAATAACTACAAAGGGTATTACCGTTCGGAAACCACTGTAGAGTTATGTTGAGATTGATCTCGAAGCTGTCAGATGACTAAGATGGTACCTGGCAACTCTCTCCAAACTTCCAAGCCATAATAACAAAGGCTTGACTCACTGCATCAGATTTAACATGCGCCAAACCTATATCTTTAGAAGAATATCGTTAATCCAACGCAATCTAGCTATGAATGATTTGAACTTTATAACAAGAACTGCGAGGCCCTAGCTACATATGGGAAATAATTGAGTTTGATGACAAAATTAAGGTGAGTATATTCTTCAAATATTAAAAATAAAAACATAAACATAAAAATAGGAAAGTGACGGTATAAATTATGCTTCCATTAGTCATTTTCACTAATAACTGTTCTGGAAATCAGTTTCGAATTCATATTAATTTTCTTTAAAAAAAACTCGTCAGATATTAAAGTGGTCTATGTAAGTTCCTTTCGTTTCTAGAAAAATTCACATTTTATTTTAGATGGAGTATTTTTCATGGGAAGTAGGAGAAGGGAAATTTTTAAGTACTTATCTTTTTCAATCTGAATATGATCTAATCTGATTAATCCAATAGTCTTGTTAAACTGATTGATATGACTCATTTAATGATGCTTCTCAAAATGCATGAAAAAAATCAAAACTCAAAATAAATCTTAAGAAAAATAAGTTCATAATTTTCAGCAAATTAATAAATCAGTGTCATATGTAAGGATTAAATATTTATTTCTGTTTTAGGTTTATCTACTATGTTTACTCGTTTTTTGATAGTAGACGAATTGAACAGAGGAATTGATAGAACCATCGATATTCTTAATAGATCATCAGTTGTCATCGGTTTTATTGCTCTTATGGGCATGGTGGTGGTTGCTGCATATCCGGTAAGAAATTGCAATTGCATATTTCTATGCCTCTATTTAATTTCACTTGTTTCATATTTATAGTGTTTAAATTTTGTAACTAATTATTAATAAATTCCTAGAGTTTCGAAATTTCACGTATATTTAGTATTTATTCTCGATTACAGTGTAATATTCCAGAATCTTTAGAACTTAAATATCAATTATTCGATTAATTTTAGATAAAATTTTACTCCGTAATAAAGGCGCTTTGTGATAAAGAACTTAAAAAAGAAATTCTTAGCACGGCTCCAAGATAATTACAATAATGATTCCTGAAAAACATTATTAAATAATAAGTAAAAAAAACTTAATAAAACAATAGCAATTTTTAATAACAAAAATAAAAAAAAAGCTTTTATAAGTCCATTTTTAGTGTACTTAAAAGTAGGAAATATTCTTTTTAATTATTATTGTTATGAATCAAAACGCCAAAGAAAAAGCTTAAATGCGCTAGACCTTGAAAAAAATTCTGATAGTAATTAAAGTTCGAATCTCATTAAAATGTATTTTAATATTTTATGAAATTTTTAGAATATTCCCTCCAATGATCCTCGTAGCGACTAAGTTATCTTGTGGTATAATTTAAAAGAGCACTCACATTTACGTTTTTGCTCAAACACCCAGAATTTTTAGAATTCATTTCTTCCAATTAAAAAAAACTAATTAAAATGTGTTTCCTCTTTTTACTTTTATTTTAAGGATTATTCGCTTGTTCCCGTTCACATCAAAAGCATTTCTTAAAAATTTGCGCTTTGATAAGTTGAATTAAAAAATTTCTTTTCTTAAATAGACGGATTCATCAAGAAAAAGTTGCTTCTAATATAAATAAGTAGATAAAAAAAGAAAAGAAAAAAGATGCGCTGCAAATATTAACTGAATTACATTTTAAAGATTTTAATATGATTGTCAAGTTTTATATTCACTTGTTTGACAAATTTGAGCATATTTTTGATCGAGATAAACCTATGAATTAGGCTGAAATATTTTTGTTTGTATCAATAATTACATAATTGTTTTATAAAACCATAATGCCATATGCTTTTTCTCATTTTTTTATTCATACTACCACCTCATTATATCTATATATTTAAGATAATGAAAAAGTTCAACGGATCAGTTTCCAAGTCCTAACAACGAGTTTAATTCTGCCATTTTGTGTTTCGCACGAAATTTCATGACACCTAGGCTACACCCTTCTAGGGTTGACTGTCCTCCATCACTCTCTGATTTTGACAGAAACAGAAAAACACATGCACACAGCTTCATAGCGCATTCTCTGTGGGGCAATCTTGCAATAGACAAATCCAGTGACCTGATTTCGATACTTGAGAAAATGCATCAAAATCATTAGGATCTTCCGCCTTCCCTACTTCGGGCTCTAATTTCGAGAGCAATCGAAAAAACACCATTTCTATGGGAAATAATTTGCTGCTGTCAGAGGGTTGTCATTATTTCATCTTCAGAAATAAAACACCAAGGAACCATTGAAATCCACACACTTTATTTTACCTCGCGTCTCACATCATCTGAGCGTACTCTCTTCAGACAGGAGATCCATCAGACATCGCCTGCTGCCTCGATTACTTGCGATGGCTCAAAAGAAAACAGTTGCACGGAGAAAACATCCTTCACCTCAGAGTACCCTCCCCCAGTGAGTTGAAGAACGATTATTAAATATAGAAAACTATAGCACAAATAAAAATATGATGACATACAATATATACAAAAGTAAAGGGTGCAGTTAATATGAGAACAATTTGTCTAATTAACTATAAGTAAAAGATACATTCGCATACGAAGTTTAAATTAATATTCATAACAGAACACAAAATTCACAATTTTTCCAAAATATATATGTGGGTCAAATTAAATTTTGAATTATAAAAACAATTATGTTATAAATTGCTCCAAAGCTTTCGGAAATCTGATACGAAGTTCAGATTTAGTTTGAGGAAAGGTTTTACAAATTTGTTTATCTGGATGTGATGTTATGTCATTTTTATCTTGCTTTGGATTAGGCACTAGAGGAACCGAAGGAACATCATTATCGTCATCCAAACAAAACGCTGATTTGACTTGATCTATTGACACTGATTTCTTTTTTCCATTCGCAAGAATTGTGAAAACTTTGTCACTTCGTCTGAGAAATAAATGATGACCCTTGAAAGGCCATGAAAGTGATTGTTGAATACTATCAATTCTCAAAAACATATGTGAACAGGTTTTTAATGCTGTTGGAACAAATATAGAATTTAATCCTTGAGAAAAAGTTGATACTCGTTGCAAAGTCCACATTTTATCTCGTAGCATTGTGATATATGTTGGATTATATGTAGAAATCTTGTCAGAGAAAAGATCATATGACAGTCCAAGAGTTGTTCCAAACACCAAATCTGCACATGTAGCCCGTATGTCTTTCTTAAGAGTTACACGCATACCAAGAAGAACAATTGGTATAATATCATCCCACCTAGGTGTCTTATGACCCTTATTTGCACCCATGAGGTGGCGATGCATTCTTTCGATAAGTCCATTGACCTTTGGGTGATAGGAACAGTAAGGAATCAGGTTAGTTCCAAGGAGATTATTCGGTTCTTTGAAAAGATTTTTCTACCTTTTGTTGTCATGATTACTGGATAACAAAAACGAGATATCCAGTCAAGTAAAAGAGATCGACAAATCATTTCAGTAGTCGTGCCCGCTGTAGAGATTACTTCCATCAATCTTGTAAATCGGTCAATTATCGTTAGACTATAAATTTTACCATTAGAAGCAGGAAACGTACCTATGAAATTGATGTGTATATGCTAAAATCTAACATCATGTAAAGCAAACGTATCCGGTGGTGCTTTTGTATGACGATAAATCTTTGATCTTTGACAGGGTTGACAGGATTTTACCCACATTTTTATATCCCTCTTGATATTAGACCACAAAAAGACGTTCAGTAATGATTTTTGTTGAGGAAGAAATGCCAGGATGAGAGAAACTATGCAGGTGTTTGAAAACCTGTCTGAGGTAATCCTTGAAAATGAAAGGACGAGGAACATTTGTGGAGACATCGCATGTAAGCGTGATAGTAGAAAAATATTGCTGTTTCAGAATTAAAAATGAGGATTTTTATTGAAGAAGTTGTTTATGTTCATCATCTACGAACTGAGTTGATGCAATGTCCTTGTAATTGAGATAGCTTTTCTGGAAAATAGAACCGATTTCAATCGGAGATAAGGAGGCAGCTACCAAATTTTCTGTACCCGAAACATGCCAAATATCTATACAGAACTGCAAAATAAAACCCAAGAGTCTCAGCTGAGGTGGACTGCATTTATCAGCTTTCTGCTGAAAGACATAAAAAAGAGGCTTTTAATCGGTATAAATCACAAAGTCACATCCTTCCAACATGTGCTAAAATCGTTTCATCATCCTATAGATGGCTAAGGGCTCTCTAACTTAAGTAACTTTTGGGAAGAAGAAATGGTCTATTGGTAATTAATTGCTGCATATGCTTTTTCTATTGATCGTTTTCTTGACATATTTATTGCTAGCCGTAGATGTTATCAAGTGGTAATTTTGAAGGTATCAATTTAGTTATATTTCATTTCCTGTGTTATTCTTAAAGATTTTTTTTTACTTTTTCTTTATGAGATTAAGAATAAAATAATTTATTTTTGGATGTATCAGTGAAAACTCTTTTGTCGTTAGACGTAATAAACCTTCCTTTATAGTTTTAATATACTTCTGTTGGTGATAAAAACATTATTTGAGCCTCTCATCTATTTATTTATTTTTTTAAGAAAAAAAAACTTGGTTATACATAATTTAGACTTTTATTTTGCCTTTTGAGCTTAGAAATATAAATTACATTGTTGTTTCTTTTGCAAACATACTATTTCTTTCAAATATTATATCTTATTTATATTTGAAATAATTGAAGGGCAATTTGGCAAAACGTTTAGAGGGGAAAATGTCTTTCTTAAATAAATATAAAAAGGTAGGTTTAATCTGTCTAGCGCAAGATTTTGGTAAGCCATCAGACGAAACCATGTGTAGAGTAGCTTTCAAAGAATTAATTTTAGCAACTAAGCGTTATAAAGAGGAAAAGGCAAAAGAAAATTTAGAGGTTATCATAGCTGAAAGATTAGTACAAGAAGAAAAACAAGAAAGAGAATTTCAATTAGAAAAAGAAAGATAAGAAAGGGAATTTTAGTTACAGGCAGAAAGAGTAAGGAAAAAATTTGCACTCGAAAAACTTCGGCAGCCATACGTGTAAAAATCCTTACATGTTAATAGTTAGGATGGTTATGCATTTAGCGACTAGGTTCCGACTAGGTCAGATGGGTGGGACTATTTCTTTTCAAGTTTAGAAAAGGCACTTGTAAAGGAAAATATTAGTGAGGAATTTAAACCAAAAGTGCTGCTTTGTTTATTAGGGGATAAAGTATCTAATTTGCTAGTTGATATAGCAGAAGGGTAATTTTAAAAAAATTGAATCTTTGAAGAAAGTTTTACAGGAGTATGAATCTTCTATAAA
Organism: Argiope argentata; assembly: GCA_026289955.1. NCBI lineage: Eukaryota > Metazoa > Arthropoda > Arachnida > Araneae > Araneidae > Argiope > Argiope argentata. The sequence continues at coordinate 1,988,888 of JAOUZG010010951.1, forward strand.
GTTGTGTTTAAAAAATTTCAGCAAAACAAAACGGAGCCCCGAAGAAACATTTTCTCAATTTTCTTCTCGTTTAAGATGAATGTGAGTGTATTGTTGTAAATTAAGGGGTGAAAGTGATTTTGAGACAGTAAACTCATTGTAGCGGACAAAATGTTCCAAACATTGGATTCTGAAACAAGAACTCATAGGCTTCAGGGAGAAAATTGGTTTAAACCAAAAGAGTTAGGTAAACATTGTGATGTATTTTATGCATCCAAGGGAAAATCCCATGATGGGTCAGTTGGAGTCAAATGGAATGGTTATGATTAAAAAAAAGGTGTTCAGGCCAATTGGGAAAAACAACAGCTCAATGAGAAAAAGACCGATAATAATAATTTTTATCCGAAGAAAAATTGTGAAAAATTAAAATTTATAGAATTTAGAAAGCTAACTTGTTGCACTTGTTGCTCCGATTAACATTTTAGGGAAGAATTTCAGAAAAAATAAGGGATTAATCGATAAAAAGATTAATCGGAACAGTGTTTCCCCTCAGGGTGCAGAATCAGAATCAAAAGGGAAAACAATAGCTGCTATTGTAGATTTACTCTGTAAAGTTATTCTTAGGCAGGCTAATTAAGACTAACTTAGTAAGCTAGAAAAGGCATCTATCAATATAGCTGATAAGATGGGCTTGATAGGCAAAACTAAATTGTTCTTTACAAAACTAGCTGTACTTGGCGACAATATTAATGCAATTAGCACAATCACGTTATTAAATTTTGATGAGAGGCATCTTATCAAAAAAATAATAAAGCACTATTTTAAATTGGATCTACATAATAATGATAGAGAACTATAACTGATTAACTAAGCTTGCAAAGTGATGAATTTGATTATCTTATTTTGTAATAAGTCTCGAAAATAGAATTACAGAAGGTATATTATCCTTGATGACGTATCAAATGGTCTTGAGCTTTCAAATGAAACAAAAATTAACAAAATAGTTACATTATATTTTTATATTGAATGTAACTAATCTATTAAGATTTTTTCCTCCAGAGAATGTAGAGTGGATTTATGCTTTGTAATACCTCTCAGAAATATACGACAATTCAGTGAAGGACACACACTTAATTTTTTATGAAATTCATTTGTTGAATATTGGTGACTGTAGAATAGTTCTTTGAGTTTTTCCAATTATTTTAAATTTGTATAAGGTGAGCGAACAATTAGTTACCAAAGGCGATTACTTTAAAATAATTCATGAGTTAGTATTGAAACTGTTACAAATAACAAAATGACTTCGTATTCATGCTAGCATGTTTTCTTTTCAAATAAAATATTCAAGCTAAATAAAGCTTTGAGATTGAAAACAAAATGATAGACGAAATTCAACTTCGAATTAAGCATAAATACAAGCAATATACGTGTACAGGACTTTCTGCCATGGTGGTCTGTTATTCAGTATGAATATACAGAGTGGAGCTAAAATATTTTATTATAAAATCTCATTATGTTCTAGAAAATGCTTTAAAAATGTGACATTAAGAAAAATATTTTTTTTTAAATTTTTCTCCCATTAAAAATGCTTTGTATCTCCTTAACAGATGACAAGTATTCCTACCGCCCACGGAATCGGTGCCAATGTTTTGTTCCTTGGAGGAGTCATTTATGCCATTCTGCAAACTTGGCTGAGCTACAAAATGTCCCCTTATTACAACGGAACAAAGATCTGCCATATTAGATTGACCATAACTGTGCTTACAGCAACTGCACTCATTGTCAGTATCCTTTGTGTTTGAAAAAGAAAAATATTATAAGTATTTATTTGTTTAAAAATATTTTCCCATGACTACTTAAGACTTGCTTATCGCAGAACGGCTCAAATTAAGTTCTTGAGACGTCGATATGGCTAGCCAAAAGCATAGGCCGTTACGAACATCACATCTATTCGTAAGGTTCAAACTGCTTTTATGCACCAATAATAGTGAGAAATTAAAAAAAACTGAGGATCGGCGCATCAAAAAAGCACTTTTCTTGAGAGTATATTCATTTTAATTAGTGATAAAAATCAAGAAAATGGAAATAAATTGCATTCGTTTAAAATTGAAGCAAGATCCATTCAAATTTCTTTTATAAGGATGAAGCAGATATAAATTCGAGAAAATGTAAAAAAAATTCTATGTACATAGAAACAAAGCGATTCTTCCTTATTTGAAATATAAATCCAAAAGAGTTTGAAAATATAGGGCCAATATTCAAGATCTGAAAGCACACACCGAAACAAGCCTTTTTTATTGTATTTTGTCTGGCAAAAAACAAAACCCAAAGCGTTAGTAAACACTAAAGGAACTGCACTTAACTATTTGTAATTGGTGGGTTGAGGTCAGGGGAAAATGCAGGAATAACTGTAAAGGGCGTTTAATAAACGAACTGGATGCTTCGCAACGGCGATTGGAAATTTGGCGAACTCTCTTGCGCATGTCCTATTTGCTGCTCATTGAACTAAAGGCTCTTCCAACCTTCTCGTATAGACGCAGAATCAAGTGCATTTTGCAATTACCTTCATGCATACGTGAAGAAAATCAAGTACTATTCGTTGCAGGATTCCGAGACTCGCACTTTCGGATGATTTTACTTCAGAAAAGAAGGTTAAGCAGTAAGACGAGTGGAATTCTTTGTTATATTTTGTCTTGAAGATGCCTTTTCCTTCACTTTATCCCTATTGTGGAACGTATCCTGACGCATGCGCAGAAGCTCGGAGGATTTTCCTATCTGAGAACTGACAGCATGCATTTAAAATATCTCCTCTGTGGCAGACTAGATCCAATTTCCTCCCCCTCTTTTTGACTTAAGATTACATACTAGATTTCATTTACGTATGTTGTTGCATTTTTGAGTTGTTACAAGCACTTGCACGCGATGAGCTATTCAAGCATACTGTGAGTTTTCGTGCATGTACTTGATCTAAAATTTGATACACATCTACATTTCTGGTCATAAAACGATATCTCAATGCCATATATCTTTCTAGTTACGTTTTTGGATTGTAGACGCAAGTGTACACACGCAGATGTACAGACATATTTCGCCCAAAATTTCACAAAAATCTATCCTTTTATCCTCCGATTTGATTGTAATAAATTTTATTATCCTTTTTTAAGCCTCCTAGAATCACTTTTTCTGATTCAAGAAGGCTCCAGAGTGAAGATTCCTCAAAATTTCAAAGTCAAATTTTTTGACAATTTCAATAGTTTATCTTTGTATAATTCACATACGAAATAACAAAACGAAAAAAGGGAGACGTTTTGCATCTATTTATAAGAAAATACTTCCTCTGGAAGTGTAATCTGTATATACGATTTTAATCTTGAATCATATTACAAGAACCCCAACGATCCTTAAAAGTCTGTTGAATAGCAAAAAGTGCTAGGAAATGGGATTCCTTTTTTATGAGCAATTTAGAAATTTGTTGGAGGGATGCATAACATTTGTTATGGTCTTCCACATGTAAAAGCTTGCCCCAGAAATTTTAAGCCGATTTATAAAATGAATAAGATCCTCTTACACTCAACCCTTTGTTTTTATTTTTTTTTATTTATGTAAACGCAAATATAAAATCTTACCACTTCACAAGCACCGATTTGTACTTGTGGAGGGGTATTTAATAAAATTATTTAAAAGCTTTTTGGATACTTTTCTAGTACCTAAAATCATTTAGAAAAAAAGTATTTAAGGGTTATTTTAGTTTAGTATTTAAAAGCCTTTTTAGAAAAAAATTATCCCTATCCAGTTTTACGGACATATTCTGGAGCTTCAGATTTTAAAAGCCAATAAAAAGAAATTAGATTTATTTTACATTTTAAACTCATTCTGAACAAGAAATTTTAAAAGTAACTGCCAAGCGTAGCATAAGCTTAAATTTTAGGTACCATTACACCATTACCACCTTTACATCATTTGTAAAGTTTTATTTGAACATATCTCCTATAAAAACTACTTTAAGATAACTTTTGTCCCAATAAACATTTGCTTATTTTCATTTAGTATAAATTAGTGTCGGTTATTATGCCTATTGCTATGAGCTTCTGGAGCACAACAAAGCACAGTCATTGGACAGGAGGGAAAATGCCTGAAGATGAGGTAAATTATTAACCGCTTAAAATCATCTGCATGAGTATAAGTAAAAATTCTATAATAATTCGAAATAAGTCGTAACTATTTATCTCGATTTCTGAAAATATTCGTTTGAAATGTTTTTGAAATTTTAGATTATATTCAAACTTACTTCAAGAACATTGTATGGTACTTTCTATTTAAAAAATGCATTTCGATATGTAATACCACGATTAACTCACTTCTGTGCGCTGTTGTTTTCTTTGCCTGTACCATCTTTCCACACAGTTGCTAAAATTAAGATATTCATAATATGTGAAATAAAAAAAGGTTTCAAACTTTTAAAATGAATCTATAAAAGAGGCGTATGCACACATAAAAAAATCATATTACTAAAAAATTATCTAACAACATTTTAATGATATTTTGAAGATGTTTTACAGAAATCAAAATATCGAGCAACATTTTGAAGGTATCGCTTAAATATCCTGTGAAAACAAGGAAAAATTAAAAGCTATTCCCATTTATTTAAAATTTCAAATATTTGACAAAGTGCAATATTTTAATGAAAGCTGAACTTCGGGATGCTAAAATGAAAACTAAAATATCCTGGCCTGGAATAAATAATCCAATGGTTTTTCAAATGCTAAATAAGTTTTAGAAGTATAAGACCTGTAAAGACGGGTTATAAGTAAAAATAATAATAACGCTCCAAACCCCATTTAGGTAGCTCTATCTTGTATTTTAAAAATAAATAAAGCTTAAATTTTAAAAGATACATCAAAAATAATGGAGACGTAAATGCATAGTTTGAAAATTCAAAGTGGGAGCGATTTCTGCATTCCCAACATGTCTCAGAGTATTCCTTCATCATTGCACCAGTGCTTGCAGTTGGACCGACGGCAATGCGTGAATGGAGTTCGGAGCTCCACAATCATTGGACTGGAAGCAAGACGCCGAGGGAGAAGGTAAATAAGTTAGCAAACACGTTTTGCCTCGGACTCTTCCCATTCATTCTCGACACGAGACAAAAATTATAAAAATAATAAGAAGAACAAACTTAAATGAAAGGTTCTTTGGAAAGTTGCTCTTCCTAGGGAATCAAAAAGGCTGCTACATTGCTTTCTGCAAGGTGCGTCATAATTCATAGAGCAAACATGAAGAACAGATGAAAAGGGTTTCATTATTTACTCTAAATTATGTCCACTATTAACAGCAATTACTTGAAAAAACGTTGACAGAACAGTTGACGCAAATTTTCAAACAGAATCAATCGAAAGCTTCTTGGATTAAATATTACGCTGTCCCTTTCCCAAGAAATATGAGATGCTTTTTTTTTTCTTTTGAAATTGTACATTCATTTTTCCAATTGCATTGTCGATAAAACGTATTATAGAAGATAGACGCAATTTCAGCTATTCTTGTAGAAAAATGTTTGGTAATAATATTGTCAGAGAACAGTTTATGCTCTCATACCTTTCTATTTCGTATTTGACCTCTCTTAAAGTCAAGTCTTTAAAACTCGTCACATGAATTCTAAAATTGATTATATAATTTTTTTCAATAACAATGATTTCAAAATTAATTGTAGCCTTTCAAATATAATTTTACAATCCTCATTTAGAAAATGAGTTTTTTTTTCGGGTTCTCATTGGGCGGTGTATTTTCATGATTAATCCTTTTGCTATGTTCTATGAAAATAATTATTTTTTGCCTGTGATGTTATATTTTCAGTGTTCCATGTGCCATATTCTCTGATTATAACTTCCGTAACGCATATTATAAGAAGAAATGAAACAGGGCCATTTAATTTAAATGACGTGGTTATAAAAGGTATAATTTTCTCTGTAATTTCATAAGAATTATTCTTCAAAATTAGCTGGGGTAAAATCTATCTCTGGAGATTATTAAAATCATAACATCTACAAGTTTAATGTCACCATACACAGTAAAAACTGCTCCCTTTTTCGTCAAAACTGGCATATAAATTTATTAATACTTTAAAACTAACATCGGCAGAATTCATACCTCTATTCATTCATTCTTTTAAGACAATGAATTCTTGCTATTTTCCAAGTGTTATAATATTTGATTTTCGAACAGTATATTGTAATTTCGAATTTAAACCGAGGCGTAGTCAGATCATTATAGTAAATCAATGAAAAATCCTTTTATTTATTTATTTTTGATGAAGGAGCCTACTAAACATAGCTAAAGCAAAAATATTAGATATTATTTGATGCAAATTCATACATTATTGTAAAAAGAAATGTGGAAATTAGAGAAACAATTTGTAACATTCAAATCCAATAAAATTTGATATCACGAATGATAGTTGTTGAAACATTTATTTTTTTAAAATCAGTATTATAAATAGCTATGGTCACTTTAAATATGAATATACTATTTTTCAATTGATACGGGCTTTATAAGTAGCAATCGTATGTTCAATTTTAATTTCAAAATCTATTTGAGCATCTAATATAACAAAGACTGTCACAACATAATGTTCAACGGAACGACAGGTGCATTTGTGATTACCAGTTGTTTGCATACTGTTGGAGGATGATCTTTTTAATAAGAACTCAAATTCTTGAATCTAATACCACACAATGTTAAAACAATTTTTGTTAAATCAAGCTACTTGCAAATCATCTTCCTATTGTATAAAAGAAATATTTTTTAATGTAAAATATGAAAATAGTTTTTATTTATCTTAAATTTCAGAGTACAGATTTACATTCGTTCCCTAGTTTATGATGAAATTGCATTTATTTTAGCATTTGACTTTAAGGCTAAACTATATCTGAAAAATATCTTAATCATTCTATTAAATAAAAATACGAAATGGTGAAATAAAACGCAATTTGAGGCAAAATAATAAAGAAATCTAACAGCTTTTTATTGTGGAAAAGGGCTTCAATGATCTAAACGATTTAAACGAGAGATGATCCCTAACTAACTGTTTGGTATGAACTTTCAGACGATGCTGTAGTCTGTGTAGATGATAATTAAACGATGGCACAAACTGAGATATTCATGAATTGTATATTATTCTTCCGTTCGAAAACATTTCCAGTCGATCAATACATTCATAATCAAAAGAGTTCAGCCTTTTCAGTAGAATGTTCCCCACATCACTGGAGGCATCCTTCACTTGATAGAGGGGTTCTCTAAAGATGGATTCGTCGTAGAGAATTAGTAACTTGGTCTCCACGGCATAACTACTTTAGATTTTTTTTCTAGTTATAATAAGGGGAAAATATATATTTTATACTCGATTTCACATAATACTCGATTGGAAATCGAGTATAGATTGGGCATTCATTGGGCTTCTAAGGACACTAAAAGCATCATAAAAAATGCTAGATTTCTTTATTCATTCATCTACTTTCCACTTCAAAGTGTCGTTGTCATTTTTTATAATAAAAAGATCCGCATCATTTATATATTTATCACGTGCCCATAAGTTTTGAGCAGCATAGTAAGATTTGTTTCTTGTGTCGTTAAAATCGAACAATGAATTCATTATATATAAGCTAAGTCTTATATCACTTTCGATTATAAGCTTTAACAATTCCTTGTTATTCATAAATGTCATTTTCATGAAGTTTTCTCTTTTTTCACTATTATTACACAAACTTTACTAAATATTTATTCAATATAAAATTCTTCAAATATAAATAAAGCAATTGATTCGTAAATAATTGTTTGTTATTTTTTTCAAGAACGTTTTCATTACCTACATTTTTTTTTATCTTTTTTATTCCTCACTCACGAAAAAGGATTTAAAAAAGTATCCCATATGAAGAAAAGAAAAGTAATTAATAAATAAGTTAATAGGATGAAATGCTATATTGTATCCCTATTGTAAAAAATTGTTCGATGTTGTACAATGTTATTCGAGAATATATAATGCTATATGATACTGCAAATATCATACAACGTCAGAATCAATATATAATATTTTTGTGCAGCTGAAATACTCAATACATTTTATAACAAAGCAATCTAATTAACAAATTTCAACCGTTTAAGAATGATATTCATTAAGTTTATAAGTAAAGAATTAGCAGATTTCAATTGATTCGTTCAATTTTTTTTCTAATCCCAGGGTTTTGGTCTGATGGTGGTGAGTTCTGTAGCTGAGTGGACGATGGCTATCATGTTCCTGGCTTATTACTTCACTTTTATTCGGGAGTTCCAAAAAGTATGCATGCATTTGCGGGTCCAGATGCTTGTGCAACACTTTGACGAGGAGCCTCATGAAGTTAATGTAGCAAATGCGACCGAACGAACACCGATTGTTATGGGATAAAAAAAGGAACCAATCAGCTTTATTCTGGCGACATTCATCTATAAGAGGTGTTATTTGAAAGGCTATAACGTATTCTTAAAAAATTTTCTAAGGAGCCCTCCATATATAGAAATAAGAACAAACTTCATAATTTTTAAGGAAAATACTCTTTTTATCCATTAAATGTAAATTCTACATGAAAAGTAACTCCTGAAAAATCACATTTCATTAGTTAAGATGCATTTGTTTCGAAATTCTGAGATAACAAAATTTGGACTTTCTATTGTTAAAATTAAATTTTGAACTTTTATTTATAGACTAAAAATCTTTAAAGTCATTGGCATAAACTTTTTTATTCCATAATCAATAATGGAATAAAAAAACTTGAATCAAAACATCTTTTATTATGTATTTATTTTATTATCTTTTATGATGTCTCTTAATTTAAAATCTAATTAATTTCCTAGTTTTTATATTAAATTAAACCTTATTATTTTCATTCTAAAATGCTTTCTTATTGCCTGATCCAATTTCCTTCTTTTTATTTTTATTAATCCTTCAAGAGCGCTAGAAAACTGATTACTTTCAAATTTCCCCCAATCAGAGCGAATCAATTAAAATCAAGTAAAATACTCGTAACATTCGTATCATAAACAAATCACTCAATCTAAATCAATAAAAATCCCTAATGTTTACAACATTATTTTAAAGATACTTAAAATTCCCTTCTCTCTCTATATATACCAAGTAGCCCATAAAACAGAGAAAAAAGCTTACGTAAATTTATCAAAGAAGGAAATGCACTACTTTTTTTTGTATGCGTGTAAAAGCAAATGGTATATCACCTCATGTCTATTCATGAGTAGTAATCAATAATGATAGTGCATACTGATAAATAAATGCAAAAATGAAACGGAAAAGAATAAGTACCAGTTATTTTTTTCTCTCTCTCAGAATCATTAAAATATTAATATTTAACACAAATTGAAGTTACTTTTAAATAATAAAGATATTTTTAATTTTATATATTTTACTCGTGCAACAAAACCGTCTATTTCGACACTTTCAGTGTAATAGAGAATCGTGTCCAGGTGTACTTAAACAAAACTTTCAATACTCTTGAATATTTCTTTCATGAAAGGAAGCAAAATTCTTTTAAAATTTTGGCTATAAAAATTTTGTCATGAACGATTTTACCTCTAAAGCTTTATTAAAAGTAAATTAAAATTTAGAGATGCTTTAAAAATAACTATTACCGACGTCCAGAGAATATCAAAATGCGATTCATCTAATTATGGAAACATCTTCTTAACAGAAAAGGCGAAATATCACCGGATGTAATCATGGCATATTAACCAAAAGTTGTAATCTGAGTATTTTAATTGAGTAGACAATTTTTATGAAAATTTTAGGCACAGCATCTTTTAACTCTCATTACTATCTTTAAAAAGGTAGATTTAGTTTTCACACAGGATTATAAAATAAAAATAATTAGCTCCTTTTTTCCCCCCTCGACTTTACGGCCTAGCTCTTATTATAAGTACCATAATCCGAAATTTGGTTCGTAAATAGCTATTCAATTAGAGTTTTTCATTTATTTCACTTAAAATAACACGTTTGTTGTTTTATCATAACTTCATCAATCATTGCATAATGATAAATAAATGTAGTTTCTTTTATAATGAAAATGTTTTAGTGAGATTCTTTTCACCAGCAATAATAGACAAATGAAAAGCAAAATTACTCCAGACAAATCAAGGTTTTTTAATGTTTTTTCCTTGCCTGCAGAAAATTTGTGGCTATTTTTTAGCAACTATGAAATTGTGCCGAATTCTGAAAAAATATTTAAAATGAAATGAATTTTTGAAGCTAGTCTTTTCAAAGGAAATTTTACAACGTTTAAAAAATACATATTAAATATATTTAAAAATAATAAATCATACACGATCATTTTATGAACTTAATGTACCTAAAGCAACTAAATATTTTTAAAAAAACCTACGATATTTGGTCATAAGAAGCTTGTGTATTTTAGATATAATGCATTTATATTTTCCAATATTTTAATATTGTTGCCATATAAATTATCTATACTACCTCAGAATAAACTAAGAAAAGTATTTATCAGTTAATTTATGTGAGTATTATAATAATTATTACTAGTGAGGTGATATAAAACATACTTTAATTTTGTTGAAACAAAGAAAGAATTGAATATTTTTAAAAAAATGTTCATTTCAAAAGTAAATTGCTTTTACACAATCAAACAAAAACAGAATTTAATGACACCGAATTTGCTAAAAAATTAAGAGAGCAAGACATAATATACATGTATTTTTGCATAAATCCTTTTATTTACGAATTAGTATAATTGCTCTTTCTATAAAAAAGAGCGAAAGCTCATAAATTTTCTATTTCAAAAGCTGCAAGTTTTTTTACATACAGTGAGATAAATACAGTTTTTTCTATCAAAAAATTAGTTTAAAAAAGCTGACAGAGTGACATATATCTATAAACAATAAAAAATAAATATTTTTCTTGCAAGTCTTTAGTAAGTACACAAGATTATATCGCGATATTTCATAAACGTCATGAAATTAAAGAAACAATAGTAACTATACATTGACAATTTATTAACTAAATTTTTATTCTCCTTTATAATAATTATTTAAATCAGAATATTAAAATGAACTTCAGCATGAAATAGTCATAAATTGCAAGAAAGTCGCTCAAAAATTACCACAATTAGAAATGAAAACTTACAAAATATCTAAAAAAAGCTTTAGGCATTTTGCAAGAAATTATTCTAGTTAAAGCTACTCAGATCATCTAAACAAAGAATATGAAAAGATTTAATAAAATAACAAAATATAATTGGATTTTGAGAAACTAAAATGTAGACGGGGAAGGATAGAACAGCCTCGGAATTATTGAATAACTTACATTCAATTTTCTATTAATTTGAAAGTACAAAGCTTCTTATATATAGACATAATCAACACAAACCCTCTCTGCTCATATAATGCTTTCTCATATTTAGACTTTAAAAATTAGTATATGGATATCAGTTCAAAGATTCTATTTAAAGTCTTCGTAATTATTTAAATCAAGTAATATGAAATCATGAAAAATTTATTTACACAATTATATCACTATGCATTTTATACAACAACTAAGCATTTTATACAAAAACTAATACTAAATTCTCTTACAAAGATTCTAGATGATTCCCTGAGAATATATTAGATTATAAAATGGACGTAACAGCAGAATTTTCATGTAAAAAGTGTATAAAAAGTCTTCAATAACTTATAATAGCTTTAGTAGAAGTACATACTAGACAATCTTGAGCACGCATTTACACATATTCCATTAAGTTAAATTATTAATTGTTCTAAACAAACAAGAGAGTCGAATTCGTCAATTTCTGAATGATAAAATTTAGGTATTTTCAATAAAACTCCTCACATTCCGTACAAAGTCAAATCAAATTAGTGTTTCCTTATGTCTTGTAAATAAAATGGAAGTCAGTTAAAGCATACATTATTCTAAAGTAAAAAGGAAGTGGAATTCGTCGAATGCTATTTTATTAAAACTAAAATTAATTAAATGAAAATGAAAACCATATTCTTAAAATTCATAGAAATTCTTTAGAATAAAATGGCCAAGAAGAATGTTCTAACACATTTAAAATGTATTGTAATTCTTTTATTATTAGTCTTCCTGCTTTTTTCTGAACATAAAATATATTACAAGTAAGTGTTTACTTATATGATTTGAAATGAAATATAATTTGAGTTTTTAGTTCAAATGTAATATTGATCACCAAAATATAAAAATGAAATCTATGCCACTAACATTTTTAAGTCTCTTGGTCACTTTTTGGAGACACTGGAACCACTCCGATGGTGAGGTGAAACTTGCGAAATTCAATCGAGAAAGTCGATATAAAAGAAAGGAAGGCTCCGTACATTGCCCACTCAAAGAAAGCACTACTGAACATCAAGCCAAAGATCTGAAAAATGTGTCATTAAATTTTTTAATATTTTTTTAAACATAAGCAAATAATTTTGACAAGGCTTCAACAAATGAAACTATAAAATACACCAATTCAGTAGATTAGTTGAAGGTTCATGAAACTGCAATGGAAATTCGAGTCATGAACAATTCAGTCTAGACATGAGCACAAAGAAGCAGAGAATTATTTTAATATGTTACTGTTTTAATTGATAATACAAAATTAAAAATCAAATAGTAAGCAACTAATAAATTAAAGGATAATAACTATCTTTAAAAAGTACTAAATTTTAAAATTCAATAGATTTTTAGAAATTTCAAAATGTGAACAAACAAAAAAATCGTTAAAATAATATAAATAAACAAATAAATACTTTGTGCTAGCAAACACTATAAAGAATGTTCAACACAAAAGTTGTACTATCAAACTTGAAAATAAAAAAGTGCATTTAAATTTTTTATAAATTTCCTAAATGAGAAATTTTTTGCTGCTTTTTAGATTGAATACATTGAACGCAATAAAATTCTCAAGAGTATTAAAGGGTAAAAATAAACTTATTTACTAACAAACACTGAGAGAACGTAATTTACGGGCATATTTTATAAGAGAAAAAAAGACAATCAAATTTTTTTAAAAAAAATAACATTTTATTCTGTTTTGACATAGAATTAACCAGAATAATTTTGAATTGTGAATGATAATTTAATTTCACTAAAAAGAAAATTTAAGAAACCTGAGTTAAACTAATAACTACCTACTAATTTGAATATTAATAAAACTAATATTAGCCCGCTTCTACTTTATTGAGTATAGTTGCATTCTCACCTGTTTAATTTCTCAATATGTTAACATCTTTAATTCCCCACATTAGTAAACAAATTTAGCACAAATTTATATTAAAAAATTCAGTGGGCGTCTCTACTTTTGTATATTAATTAAATGTAATTCATATATGTAAATTTAATTTTTCTATATATTCTGAGACTACTTAGATATAACAGAATTGCCAGACAGATGATTTTAAATCTCCTTAATTTAAAACAAGAGTTCACTTGAACCATAAAATACAAAAAAAGACTAACAGAAATTAAATAGATATTAATTTGTCTTATTGCCAAGAACAGATTTTAAAACCTTTAAAAAATATGAAATGAAAACTGAGTTCTTAGAAGAATAACAATTTAGTAGATAGCACGCAAAGAATTTACTGTGCGTTATTACACCCAGTTAAATAGCCCCAGATGTAATTTGAACTAACTCTCTAAACTGATTAGAGTTTGATTTGAAACCTTATTAATCAATATTTTACATACGAAACTATATATTTTATACGAAATTTGTTTCACAGAAGCGAAATCTTTCTGCAATCCTAAATGAGCAGAACCAAATATAAAGTCATATATCAGTGATGTAGTATTTCGAATACAACAATATGCTATCAAGTTCAATTGGGACTAAGTGTAACTCGAATGCTCATAATATGACTTCAATAAGTAAATAAGGAAGTTCATAAGGATAATGAAAAAAATTAAGTTTTTTTTTCAAAGCAAGCTTTTATTAGAGCACTTTTTTTAATCAAAGGTTAAAACTTCAAAACAAAATCAAACTTTGTGGCTCTAATAAAAAAAATATAACACCCACACAAATGTAAATTTTAGAATGTCGGCTTCACATCTTTACTTCTTATGTTCTTATCGTTTATTATTTCTTATCGTTTGAGTGTTTCAGTCCGTTTATTCCATAATTCATAGTTTTCAATGTCACAGGATCTGAAACCCAGTTTTCATCCAATTCACTGCCTCATGGCACCAGTCATATGAAATAAAATTTTGATGAATTTAAATTGATTATTAATAATGTAAGGAAGAATCTATCAAAGTATTGTATTAACAGTAGGAACACAAAATTGTACAAAATTTGTGACTTCTACCTTGTAAAGCAAAGAATGAAAAAATGATTGCATTATTCCATATTCATAAATATGAAACGACTTAAGTCAAATGAAAGTATATAAAAAATCTGTACTCTCACCTCATCTTCTGGTGTTTTCAAAGCAGGTGGACCAGAATTGACTTTATGCCATTTGAAAAACGATAATGGGAAGAAAATCACAACTATGAAAGTAAGTTAAGTTCCTTAAAAAAATTACATGAATTTCAATCACTTCCAATGATGTTATTTAAATACAAAGTGATTTTTTTAAATAGAAGCGTGAGCAAATATAATCAATTCCCATATTATTAAAATAAGTTTTAAAATCCTAAAATGTTTCTACAATATCTAACAAAATTCTAAAAAGTTCACTTAACGACTAAAAATGAGCATTATAATGTAATAAGGTAAAACAAAAGTATTTTTTCAATAATTTTATATTTATGAAAAAAAATTCAAAAATTTCCAAACTCGAATTCGCTTGTTTCTCTATTAAATTCTCCATACAAATTGAAATGGAAAAATAATAACTTGATCAAATTTTTCACTCTAATCAGGGCATTATTAATGTTATCTTCAATACATTAATTGGTAATATTATTAGATTTTCAAAACGTTTCTAGAACTGGTAGAATTACTTCCAAAATAAAGCAAAAGTTGCTACACTCCCATTTATCAAAATATTTTCAAATGATGGTAAATTTAGAAATAAATTTAACTTAATATACAATGAAATGTGCTTATCGGAATCAATGAATCATTATTTAAAAGCAAGAGCAAAAATATAGTTTGGATTGTCCACAATACCTTTCGTGCAGGCTCAAAGCGAAATATTAACTTAACAATTCAAATTAAATATCGTACCCAAAATGTAACAAAGGTCCAAACTGTTCCTCCGTTTGATAAATTTTTTCAGAGAAAAAAAATCCAGGAATTTTTACCACGATAAAATTATGAAATGATTTTGTTTCTTCCGAAAAATTTGAACTATTTATTATTAGTAGTACTTAGTCCTAAACTTTCGAATAAAGCTCAAATATTCATTGGAAGAACTTTTTACGAAGACTGAACCATTAAAACATAATAAAATCGGCTTATAATATGTCATTTAATGAGATTCATAAAACTAAATTTAGTTTTATGAATCCGTTATGACTTTTAGAAAATTCCTGTCCGGCATTTTTGACGCTTATCTTTAAAAAAAGGAAATATTTTTAAAATCTCTTTTAATAAAAATTTATTATTAATGATATGGATAAAATCCTGATTTGTTTAATGAAATGTAATGTTAGAAAGGATACGTAAAAATAACAGAAGTAGCACGGCAACACAAAATAAGATTCTCAATCTGTTCACTAGAGTATTTGCTCCAGGCACGTAATGGTTAATAAATGTTTGAAGAATAATATAGACCATGGCAAAGACAAAATGTACTCCTGCAGCTAACATGTGAGCCCAAAACACTGTTGATACCTGAAATGAATCAGAAATTTTTGTAAAGCAGATACTGAGATTTTTTGACTTTCGAATTACCTAAAAGATATACTTTTTTTTCAGAATCATATTGTATTGAAATGTTAGACGCAATCCTATATGAAGAAAATAAATTTTGATACTTTCGTTTTATACCGCGCAATTTGTAAGTGTTACATCAATGTGCATTATTCTATCAAATTTGTGACGTTTTGAGTTTTCCATTCACAATTATTCAATAATTTTTTTCTTGACAATATTCATCAAACAGAACTTCAAAGGAATTAAAATAATTTTAAATTATATTAGCTGTTTAGAAAAAGAAGAGAATGGTAAGCTTAGAAGAGTCACTTATATTTTCGCTTTTTATAAAATGTCCTTTCATAGGTAGTAAAAAGTGATGATATATATTATCCAATATGATTCCTTTTTTTGAGATAAAGAATAACTGAAAACTGATAATGATCTAATCTAAAAATTTTATGATAGTCAATTTAAAACCTTCTCCTGAATTTTCAGATAATCCAACAGGAATTAAATGTCACTTGCAACATATAAGACAGCTTTCACTGTATTTTCGGATCAAATTTTGAATTCTATTGCAGAGATTCACAAATACTTTAGAGCGATTTAATAGAAAGAAAACATTTCAAAATTTCTTTTATTCTACAAGATCTCCCTGATTACCTTGAAACTTTTGAGCTGGAGTGAAAAAAATTATGAATTATTTGTTGTCCATATATTACTTCCAAACATTTCATTCCCATATTTATTCAGTCAGTTTAATGCATGAAATGGTAAATATGAAAGTGGTCACATATTTCATCCCTTATAGAAGTTTGCGCAAATTTCTAATATGATATTTGAAGATGTTATATTATGCAGTATACAACCGAATAAATACTAAGCAAATCTTCTTTAATGCTAAACAAAAGAAAATTATTTTCAAAAATCGTAATGAAAAGTTTTTTTATGAAGAAAGTAAGTTTCGTTAAATTTTTTCTTCCGTTGAAAAGTGTTTATTAAATATAATGCATGCATCTGCAAAGGAAAATCTGACCTTCTTTCAGACTCAGCTATTGATTTAACGAGTCTGTAGAATCCAAATAGAATTACGCAACATTCCATGTCTCATACAAATGATCTTTATATTGATTCTCAAGTATTACATATGCATATTCATCAGCCTTTCTCGTAGTTTCTCTTATTGATTCAGCAAAGCCATAATACATTTCAAATGAATGTAACAATATGGGCTATAAAAGAGTTTCAAAGCACTTTATCGACCTCCATCGAGAATTAAAACATGACATCTCCGGCTATTCATAATGAAATTTTCACTTCAATAATACTTAAATTAAAACTTTTAATTTATTTCAAAATTTAGTTATTGCTTTATTGAATCATTTAAATTGTTGAAAGCTACATTATAAAGAGCCAATATATTCAAAGAATTACCATAATCTCTGTTTCAAATTAAATGGTCATGTAAGCCATATAAAAATTTAAATATTTGAAACAAAATCTCAGCATTAGGAAAATGCTATGAAGCAGAATTAGAATTTTATGTATTTAATTTTAACTCGGCCTGCAGAAGTATAAGTATAGATAAAAATATTCAAATTATGACGCTGAATAATTCACAGTAATCTGCAAGGAGCATTTAATACATTTGGGGGAAAATGTTCACAAGTTTTCTTGATGCAAAAAAAAAAATGTAACTAAAGAATTCAAAATATTACAAAATGACTTACTGGAAAGGCACCGACGCCAGCGAGACCAGCCATAGAAATTAGACCAATTATAGCTCCAATATTATTTAGCTTCAAAAGTTTCTGATCTTCGTTTAATAACAAATATCTCATTATAAGGTTTCGATAACACACTGCTACAGCTCCTGGAAAAATATCATTCATATATATTAAATATTTAGAAAATTAATAGATTGAATTCTATTGTATTTAAAAAAATTATATTCATTTAGATGCAAATGGCTCTTAAAGCGTTAAAATGAAAAATGACACCATACAATTTTAAAAAAATATAATAACTCTGGTATTTTGAACAGCAGCGCAATATTTAAGAATTACATATATTGGCGAAATAACTTTATTTTTAATGCATTTTAAATAAACTTTTCAGTAGTTTAAACAAATATATCTGTAATTTCTAATAAATGTCTGTCCTGAAAATAATTTCCCAGTCATTTTAACTGTGCTTTAACTGTAACTTTAACTTCATAATTAAGCATGCTATTATATTCCCACAGAACCAAAATTACTGTGTCGGCAAGTTGCGTTATAAAATTCTCAAACAATTTAAATCCAAAATATTTCTCGTGATTTCTTTTTTGTGTTTTCTGCTTTCTTGCTCGTTTCTCTCTATTGTACTTGCCATGACTTTTATAAAGAAATCTTGATAACAATTGAATTATTTCGTTCAATCGCGAAGGATAAAAATTGTTAAAGCGTTCTTTCTTGAAAGAGTATTTCGTAAGCATACCTCTTAGGAAATAGAACCATTTTTATGTTGAATCCGATCCTGAGTAACCTTTTGAAATATGTGAAACGAGAATTGAGATTGATATATCTATTAACCAATTGTATTAAAGAAAGGAGACATGACTATTTGAAGAATTTGGTTAAATAGTTGTTCTCGTGTTCCGCTTTACAACGGAAGGAGGCGTGTAGTAGCTTCTGAGGGATAGACCCCTGAGCACTCGAGGGCAGAAGTCTGACTTCTTGAGGACACACGTCACAAACCTTTTTTATGGGATGCATTTCAGTCATTCATCTACAGATTGTATTTCAGACCTGGAGCAGAGCGTAGTGGGACAGATCCGTACAGTCGCTTTTTGTACCGGTCATGAAACTGTCAATCAAAGGTCTTGTTTACAAGGCGGTTTTGTTACTGTAAAGGATCACTTCTAGAAGAGCTTGCAGCATTTTAAACGTTATCTTAAAAGTGTCAGATTTGGAGAAAGCATTCATGTTTAACTCAATTCGGCCTGTAATTAATACGGTTTCGTGCATTTTAAAACAATCTGAATAGTTCCCACTTTGTTTTCTATGAAACGTGAATTGCTTTTAGATGATTTTATTCAAAAATGTATGATAAAAATCAATGAATTTCTTCTCATATAAATACTGCATCCACTTCGAAAAAATAATCTAGATATTAGAAAATACATTACTTAACATAAATTCCACGATTTGCATTAAACGAATGAGTTTTGTTTTCATACGTTTTGATTTTGTTTCTTCTTGATTCATTTGTTCATTTCAATAAGTTCAAACACTAAAATCTATGTTATTTAAATATAAGTTGTTTATTAAGTTTGAAGTATGAATAAATGAGGTTAATATTATTAAAATGATTTGTAAGAATTAATTAAATACAAAAGCAATTCTTGAAATGCCGTAAGTTGTAAAAAAAGCCAAGGATTTTTAGTTTCCATGTTATATAAGTTTTTTAAAACAGAAACAGCTTCATAATAGAAGCCCTATTAAAAATAAAAGAAATTTTGTTTGCCATGGTAGATTTAATTTCAAGGTTGTAATTTTTTTAAAAAAAATGTGTACTCTCATAAGGATAAATTATTTGTTCATTATATAACTGTTCATATTTTATATGAGATATCTGTGAGAGATTTTAGATGAATTAAAATATAATTTTCTTTTAGATGCACTATTTAGTACTCCATAACCCAAATCTACTGCTGAAGAATAAACAGTAATTTTTACATTACTATAGGTATTATATATTCTTCAGGAATTTAGAAAAAAAAATGCAATTATTTCCGATTTCAAAAAATCATTTATTGCCGCAGTAGTTTTCTTACCAGCCGAACAAGATGTTGTAATACAATTAAAATTTTCTCTAATATTTCAAAACTACCTTGGTTACAAACGAATCATAGTAGCATAAATAAACAGGCTCTCTATCTAAGCAGTATTAAGGCATAAATATGCGATAAATTTTAGATCGATGTTTTAGATATAATTTCAATTATTTGTTTGAAAAAAAATTATTACAAAAACATTTCAACAAAATAAATTTTAAGATTTTAATTTACACCTCAAAGTAAAGATTTTTTCCAGTATTTCCCAATTTTTCAGACTGTTCTTTCTGTTCTCCCAGATTTATTCGATTTCTTTTTAAATTTTTAATTTGGGCAGTACTTTCCTTTGTTACTTTTTCGACTAATCATTTTTTTAGATTTGTCATATTTAAGTACTTTTTCATCCAACTAGAAAATTATGTTTACTTATCTGCATATGCATTTAACGATTAATAGTTATTATAAGTATTCTTCGTATGCTTCCTAAGCATTCTACTTTCACAGCATCAATGGAAAATCAAGAGAATATAGGGTCTCCAAATTAAATTTCATGAAAGACAAAAGAAATCTCACTCAGAATATTTTAAATTAATATTCAGTAAATTGCAATGTTATAAAAGTGAAATAAAAAGTAAGTGGTTAAATTTAAAAAAATAGTAAAAAAGGGCGTTTTTATATATTATTACACCATTTTCAGTTGTAATGTTCCATTAATATAACTCTAATTTCAATTTTAATTCATAAAATAAAATAAAAACTGCTTTAGGAACTTATAAACTTACAGATAATGCACGCACACACATATACACAAAAAAGAGAGAGAGATGGATTTTTCACACGGGAGCATAAGGTTTCAATTTGACAGGTATCTTCAAATCTTTCGTTTAAAATTATTCAAAAAAGTGTAGAATATTCTGAATTTAATCTTAAAATTTTAATTCACAAAATGAGACTTTCTTCCAAAAATAAAAGTTGTTGTGTTGTGTCAAATGGCACTTGTCATGGACAAGCCCAGCAGCAGATTAAGCCGAACCCAGCAGCAGATTAAGTCGAATGAAGCGTCTCCTGTTTTTGAGTAGCGCCAACTAAGGCCAAGAGTACGACTTTGCTACCCACTCACCACTGTCCCTTGCACAACCCCTTTTTACAGGGGGGCACATTCACACATCTCACAGATAGACAAAGAAGAACAACCATCCCCGAACCGGGACTGGAACCCGGGACCTTCAAAACACGAGGAAGTCGCGCTACCTCTGTGCCAGCAAGCCGGCAAAAATAAAAGTGAATAGTATATATAT
>JAOUZG010010951.1:2009941-2024752 GCA_026289955.1 Argiope argentata
TATATATATATATATATATATACTGAAGTGACAAAAGTCATGGGATGACTGTTAATATCGCATCGGTCCTCCTTTTGCCCGGCGAAGTGCAACAACTGGACGAGTCATGGAGTCCACAAGTCGTTGGAAGTCCTCTGCAGGAATATTGAGCCATGCTGTCTGTATAGACGTCCATAATTGTGAAAGTGTGGATGGTGCAGGAGTTTGGGCACGAACGGACTTTTCGATGATGTCCCATAAATGCTCGATGGGATTCATATAGGGCGATCTAGGTGCCCAGATCATGCGCTGGAATTGTCCTAAATGTTCTTCAAACCAATCGCGAACAGTTCTGGCCCGGTGACATGACGCATTGTCATCCATAAAAATCCCATCGTTGTGTGGGTACGTGAAGTCCATGAATGGCTGCAAGTGATCTGCAAGCAGCTGAGCATAACCATTTCCAATCAATAATCAGTTCAGTTGTAACAGAGGACCGAGTCTATGCCATGTAAAAACAGCCCACACCATTATGCAGCCACCACTAGCTTGAAAAGTGCTTGTTGACAGTTTGAGTCCATCGCTTCGTGGTGTCTGCGCCACACTCGACCTCTACCATCAGCTCGTAACAACTGAAATCGTGACTCATCTGACCACGCCACGGTTTTCCACTGGTCTAGGGACATGTCGATATGCTCACGAGCCCAGGAGAGTCGCTGCAGGTGATGTCGTGCTGTCAATAAAGGCACTCGAGTCGGTCTTCTGCTCTCATAGCCCAAGAAAGACAAATTTCGCCGCACAGTCCTATCGGACACGTCCCTCGTACGTCCCACATTGGTTCCTGCAGTTATTTGACGAAGTGTTGCGTGTCTATTAACATTGATCATTCTACACAGACGTCGACGGTCTCGGTCTTTAAGTGCAGGTGGTCGCCCACTGCGCTGTCCATGATGGGATGTGATGCCTGAAATTTCATACTCTCGGCACACTCTTGATACTGTGGATCCCGGAATGTTGAATTCACTAACGATATCCGCAATGGAATGACCCATGCGTCTAGCTCCAACTAACATTCCACGTTCAAAGTCTGTTAATTCTCGTCGTGTCGCCATAAATGACGAAAAACCTGTTCACATGAATAACTTGAACGCAAATGA
The DNA here is from genome assembly GCA_026289955.1 of Argiope argentata. Lineage (NCBI taxonomy): Eukaryota > Metazoa > Arthropoda > Arachnida > Araneae > Araneidae > Argiope > Argiope argentata. Next base: position 2,011,078 of record JAOUZG010010951.1, read on the forward strand.
AAGCTCTGGAAAATGAACTGCGCATTTATACTTTTTTGCTGCGATACTACTGCCATCTGTATATTTGCATATTGCTATGCCATGACTTTTGTCACTTCAATATATATATATATATATATATATATTTTATCGTCTTATCTGTCTATTCATGGACCATTGTTGTACGTAGAGATAATAAATTTAACACAAATATGTTTATGTGAAAGTGCAATTAATATTTAGAGAAAGTGCATTTCAGTGCAATTAAAAAACTTAACACAAAAATAATATTATATCTAACATAAATCGTCTTAAAATTTTTAAAAAATCATTAATTTTATTGGTTTATATAGCTTGTCGCCAGCTTTTATTCAGCAAAAAAGAAAAATATTTTAGATAGCATATATGCTTTATAGTCAAAATTTTTATTTGTATGTTAAGATAAGGTTTTCATGCAAAAGTAAGTAGTAGATTTTTAATTATAAGACAAGATGCATTTTTATAGCTGTAAAAGGCTTATTATTTATTTAATATATATATGAATTATTTATTTGATTACCAGAAGTTCAAAAGCTATGAGCAGGTTTAATTTCAATTAGTAAGAAGTTTATCAACTGCCAAATCCTCTGATTGCCTTATGTGCCTATTGATTAGCTGAAATATATGTTTAAGTGATCTACTTACCTTAAAACAATTTTAATCGTCTGTGACGGTAAATTCAGGTGTTATTTTTTTAGAACTGCATTTTGTTATTTTAGATTCTTTTAAAGTTTATTTATTTATATTTAAGAATTGTGTTTAGCATAGTTTGACTTTAAATTAATAATACTGATAATTGATATGATTTGGACGCGTTCTTGATATATTTAGTCGTATATTTTAAACTTGCCACCTTTGATGGCCTGTTAATAAGCTATAATTAAAGATTGATGAAAATTTCAATTATCCCCACCACAAAGCGTTCTTAAACTTTCAATTTTGATATATATATTAAGTATAAAAAAATAATACGGTAAAAGATTTGGTAACATTCGTTTTTTTAAATTATTATTTTAGAATGTAAAAATTATTTTTATTGTAAAATTTTAGAAAGGTATCAAGAAAAAAAAGTCAATATTTCTGTTAATTTTCATTATTTAAAATTTGAAAAAAAAAATCTTTTTTTATTCTGGTCTGATTTGTACAAAGCCATTACATTCACACAAATACAAAAGTTTTTTTTTTCTTTATGTTTAAGCCTCAAAATTTAAATAAAAGGCCAACATTTTCTCTCGCCGAATACTCTTGCCAACAAACAACATACGTTTTAACAAACCTAGACTAATTACTCCCTTCCCCATTTTTTCTAAGAACTTCGCACGATTTATTAGGTTTTTACAACCTGTACGGCTATGGTCAGTACGGATCTGTCATACAACCGAGCAGAGAACGAACACCTTTGACCCTGTACCCTCAGTGGTATTACTCTTGACATGTAGGACTGACTTTGTAAAGACAATAGATTCAACGTGCGCCTGCCACCATACACACACGGAGAGTCTTCGGATGGCGGTTTCGAGCTCGCAGCCCAAGGGTTGCGAATCAAACGCCCTAACAACCAGGCTATCCCAGTCCCTTGGTTGAATGGTAATTTTTAAAAATTATATTACAAAATTTTTATGAGTTGAAATGTTCTTTTTGTGATAAATTTTCAATGATCTTCTAGCATTTTAAATACTGGAAGAGTTTTCAAATAGATTAATGAAAATTTTTAACTGCAATGAGAGCTTTCTTTATGATAATTAAACTGGAAAATTAAAAACGTTTTAATTTACATTCAGGTTTATAAATAAATATTTTTCGCTTTTGCACAAATTTAATTGTTTTGAAAATTACTATCAAATTTCTTATATTTAACTTTAAACTTCAGTTTTAAGTGCATAGCGTCACTGACATATGATGTATGTTTAATTTTTTTTTTTAAAAATAGATGTTTTTATTTTCCAAAATTTATATAGGTGAACTACAAATTTATATATAATTGGCTAATCGAACTCAAATTGCAGTCAAAAATCAACGTGTCACTTGTTGCGAGTGGCTCCTACCTATATATATATATATATATATATATATATATATATATATATATATATATATATATATATATATATATTTACTGGTCACATATTTGCATATGATTTTTGTCTTCTATATCCTTTTCCTAACTGTTGAAATTTTAAACATCATTAGAGTATTTTGATTTTCAAATCTCCTAAATTAAATTTACTTATATTTAACGTGAAAAATAATTAAATTGCTTTATCTGAATATTTTTCTTGTGTTCAAGAATGATGTCCTCAAAAAAATAATGCATAGTTTTTAATCTTAAAGCACTCATTAATAAAACTTCACAATGTCGCCCATAGAAAATTCTCTCAGTCTAGTGGATTAACACATACTTCAATATAGTTTATAAAAACTACCACAGATAGTTAATATTTTATCATTCCTGTGATGAAGCAGTGTTATTCAAACATATTATACATCAAAAACAATACAGCAATCCCAACGTAATAGTAGCAAAATACATTAATATGTATTGAATAAGGGAACACCAGTATAATAATGCCTCATATAACAAACACATTTTGTAACACACACCATATACAGCAGCATACTATAAAACACTCAAACACATACTATAGTAATACTACAAACACATTAAATGACATCAATTTTCAGATGTATAAATTCTGGCCCTTAATTGGTAAATTTTATGACAGATAAGATATGTCCACTTACAATTTTGAAGATGATCAATTTAGGTTAAAAGAATGTGAAACAAGCTGCTAAAATAGATAGATAGAACTTTTAATGAGTACCACATCTAGATCGCACAAAAGTATTTATAAATAGTAAAACGTATCCCATGTGCATTTTTCGTTGGAAAAACATCAACTCATGGATGACCTGACGCAATTCTTCCTAATATATAGTTTCACATTTGTATGAACAATGGAGCAGCTTTTAAAGTCTTTAATTCGCTTGAAGAAATAAGTGCTAAATAATGCATTTATTCAAGAAAGTAAGAAATATTTCGTTTTGTTTTTTTAAACCGTGAACATATACATGGTATTTTATGTCAATTGCTCTCATATTTTAGAATTTTATAACATAGTTGTTTTATTGAAAGTGCTACAAACTTTTTCTTATTAGAATGATTTCCTTATTTCTAGAATTAATTTTTTAAATGCTTACACTTTTAAATTATTTATAGTTATCCGATTTATTAAAATTCCAAACTTTTTATTTACAAACAGTTCCTTATTTATTAAAACTGATAAAATTTTAAAATGGTAAATGTTAAAAGTTAAATATTAAAATATTAAAAATTACTGCTATATTTGGAATTTTAAAAGCATTTTGTAGTTCTCGTATTTATACCTTATTTTCTTAATCCTGTAACGTTTCCAAATTTTAACTATTTAATTTTATCTCCCCCCCCTTTCTCATAGCAATTAGTATATCGAACAGGTGTAATGTCGCCCCGTTTTCTTACGCATAGTTACGTGCACATGAATCTCCAGATGCGGACCCTTTTCTCTAGCAGAGTTATTATATCTGGCCATTTGTTAGTATCCAGATATGGCAAAACACATGTGTTTCCTATCTTTTCAAATAAATCCATGATCCTTTAAATCATCAAGAAAGGTTCAATCACTAGCAATCATTGTCATTAAGTGTCAAATCCAGGTGCACTTCTGCTGATGTTAACTGTGAATTGGTTGTAATTGACAAATTATCAAGAGGCAGTTGGTAACCACATTAGACACTCCCTCGGTTGGACGGAGACCATAGAGGAAGCGTTCCTGAGCAGCTTTGGGTGAAAATACGGTATTTTTTTCCAGAAAAAGAAGAGAAAGGCTTCGAATTTAGAAATAAAAAAACTTCAGAATTAGAAATCAAAAAGACCTCAGGCGCAAAAAAAAAGTTTTTTAAAAAAATTTTTTAAAGAAGCTTTGTGTGATTTCTGTTTCTGTGATAGAGTCCACCCGATAAAGATTGGTGGATTTCTTTAACGACCCTGTATTAGCCGTTTAGAGCTAACAACATGCTAACTATTGTTGTTGTTGTTTTATGTCATTCTTCCGTTTGATCAAAGAACTATTTCGTGATTAAACCGTTATTGGATTTTTGAAAATAATATTAACCTATATTAGACTAACTTGTTTATCACAAATAAAGAATTATTTGTTACGCTTCGCTCTTATTTGATCGGTTTTAATAAATATATTACAATCCAAACATTTTGATAATTTTTATTGTGACCCCCGTCAACTTCTTATTAGCCAGCTCTGCCGTATATGAAAGACTTCAAATTTGTGGATAAAACAAAAAAGCAGAATTCTCGTGTGAAATCAGGATTTCAAAGAAACACATTGCACTTCAGAGACTCCTGAAAGTGAAATATAACAATTATGAATAATCATTTATCCGCCGAATAGAGTTTTACGTCAGACTCTTAATCCAGTAGCAATTTAACATTACCAAATATAGACATATCCGATAGTTCAGACAGTTCCATATCTCAGGCAGTGAATCACTGTATTTTAATTATGAATTTAATGCTAATAAATAGTGAAAATAAAAAAGTAAATAAATAGTGAAAATAAAAAAAGTAAACGCTAATTTTCCATACAGGAAATCTTTTAGCACAAATACAATATTGGCTTGCAGCATAAAGTAGCATTTGGTGATGAAGTAATTAATTATTAACAAAGAGATTAAACAGCATGCATACATTAAAGAAACTAAAATTGCATGAAAAAATAATTTATTAAATCAAAAAAACGCATTCATTTTCAACCGTTTCTACTGAACAGTAAAGAAAGTTTTAGAATTTGTATATGTAATCGCTTTTCTTCATATAAAATCTTAAAATAATCAGTATTCTAAGTTTGCCTTTCATTTTTATGTTAATATTTGGGGATGGAGATAAAGAGAATAAGCCATAAGAAAAAACTTACCAAAAATGCGAAAGAAAAATTACATAAATGGACGATCATCAATAGTAATAAATAAAGCCAAAGCACCTCCATAAAAATCCTTGGAAAATATAGAAAGTTATTACAGACGTGTAATTTTCAGAAGGAAAAAAAAGAAGATCAAGGTTATTGACTGTTAAAAAAATGAAACGAATCAGTGCGAATCACCAAAGCACATCCATTGGCAAGTATTGAAAAATATCACAAAATATCTTCTAAACATTAGGAAAAGCAGAAAGCACAAGAACAGTAAAAGGGGCTTTCATTGAATTGATTAAAAATAGTGAGATCGCGTAGGAAATACGAAACTCTTGAGCAAAATAAAATGAGCATCTACTATTTGTCAGAAACCCCATTAAAAAGGATTTAAATCTTGGTATAACATTTTATTTCATGATGAAAAGAATTTCAAACTATGGGTACGAAGTAGGAAAAAATCTAAATGTCAAAGAATGAATTCAGCTTAAAATGTCGAGCTAAAACAGTTAAATATGCGATCTAATATTTAATTTAGTTAAATATTTAATCTGTGGACCAATGGGGGCATCAGCGCCCGGAAATTTAATAATCATCAAACCTGGAACGAACAAAATTCGCCAACTAACTATATTGGAAGAAACGGTAGCTTCTAGATTAAGAAAAAGGAATTTTCTAAAATGATCGAACATAGATTTAAAAAATGTGGAAGAAATGATGAATTATTCCGCACTCCGTAAGACCTCCGAAAATTAATTCGATTGAACTTTTATGACCATATCTTAATAAGTAAGTACTACAAAAAAACTATTCGAGTAAAGGAGAGGTGAAAAAAATTATTAGGCATACAACTTTGCTTCCTCCAGTTTTCACTCCAAAATTTAAAGCTTTATCCTCAGAAAGAGATTATTTACTAATGATTCAAAGTTGTGCCCATCGCTACTATTACATTTTGCCATTCTTTCGGTAATTTCTAAATATCATGTCGTAGAAACGATACGTCCTTTGAGGTGATCAATGAATCGATCAGTTTTTGGAATGATTGACAAGAATAGAAATGCTGACCAGCCAGGCTGTGTGCATTAATCAGAACCAATAACAATCGAAAAAAATAACTTTTTGGGGTGTCTAGTACTTGTGAGTACTTGTGAGCAGACTTGGTAAAGCACTGCTCACAAGTACTTTCGGTACTTGTGAGCATTTGATGCTTCACAGCTGCAATTTTCTTCACATGGATAATATCAAAACTTCCTATTAATGACGAGATTTTGGTTCAAAAACCTTCGATAGATAAACTGTATTCGAAATGTACGATGGAAACTCAAATTTATTGATGTGGCAGTGCTGTTATGTTGGCATTTGACCCAGTTGACTATGGAACATTTTTTACTTGCCTATTTCAGCTCATTCTTACCAATGCAGCCATTTATCGAGAATTTGCAGAAGCCTACTATCAATTAAGGACCCAAAAAACTTGCCTGAACTAATAAAAAAAACTTGTATAAAATTAAAAAAATCTTTCAATATCTTTTCCTGAAATAATAAAGACCATGATATAATCCGACCAAACGCAGACTAATTTTCATTTCTTCTTGTTGACGATGTTCTCTGCTTACTTTTTGGGCGCATAAAACTGATTGAACTTTTGTTTAATCTGAATTATTTTTAAGTATTTTTAACTGGTGTTTCAGAATAATTAAATTTAATTATTTTGTATATTTATTTATATTATAAGTCAACTGAATATTTGGAATAAAACCTTTTATATATAAAACAGGGATTTTTGTAATCTTATCATTTACTGTCATTACTCTCCCCTTATTTCTTGCTTGTCTAATTAGTCTAATTTTATATAATTATGTACACAATTCTATTTGTTATTCATTTCTTATATCTTTATACTTTCCACTATAGTTTCATATAACTTGTCTGTGACAAGTATTCAATGGATTTTTATGTTTTTGTAGCAATATCAGATATTGGTAAATCGCTTCTAAATTATCTAGTCCAAGCCCTGGGAAACGGAAACAAAAACGTGTAGAAATAGATTTGATGATTATAACAAAAATTACTCTGTTAATCTAATCGGAAAAAATTTATGGTCACCGGTTGTGATATAATATTTTCTCATAGGATAAAAAAAGACACAAAGCAATCATGTTAATTACTATATTCAAAGCAATCAAGTTCCCTTTTCTCATTTTACAGCATACGTTTTAATATAGATATATTTCACTTTTTAGAAACTTTAGAATTTTTTAATTCTTAAAGACATTATTCAAAACTCAATTTATAACAGTTCGCTCTTAAATATCATAACTTAAAGTCACTTTTTTTCAAATTTGGTATCTAAGTTTGCCCGAAATGATCCCCACTCAATTGAAAAAAGGAACACTTACCTGCCACACTTCCAAAAATAAGTGTACAGGTGAAGATACACATCGCAGGAACCTTGGCACCAGTTTCACTGAAAAATGAAAGGGAGTGAAAAAGAATTATGGATGATAAAATGGGATCTCAAACAAGCAAGAATAAATAAATCGCAGCTAAAACAGTTATCAGCTTCAAACGGCTATTGATATGTTTTAATTATAATCGACGTAAATACAGCTAAGTTTAATTAAATAATAAATTATTTATTATACACTAACATTCTAATATAATATATATTTATCAATAATGTTAATTACAATAAACAAATTAGTAAATAATGTTTTTAAAGCGAACATACAGGCAAGAGAGCTCTTACACATTTTACTTTTGTATTAACTAGTTTCTGGATGTGAATAAAATTTCTGGTTTAAGAAACTTCAGGCAAGAAACAAAGATGAAAATTTTAAGATTCATCATTACCAAAAGATTTTTCATATCATCTTTTGTTAGTTGAAACCTTTTTTGCCAGCAAATATTTAGCTATTGCTTAAATTTTGGAATTGTTCTTTAAATGGTAAGAGACAAAACTGTTTGTAAATTACGAATAAGAATAGACGAGTAGATATGCGAAGGCTTTAGTCTATGAATCTGTATTTAAATAAAGAAAAAACAAAAAGATTATTTATCAATATAAAATGTTGAGTCTTCCTACAACAAAAATGTAAAACAAATGAACATTCAAAATTTATAAAATTAGGAAATTCATAATTCGAAACAATAATGTTTCAAAAAGACACTGCTGAAAGACAAAAAGAAACCAAAAGTTTATAATAACAAATTTATTTTCAACGTTTTGTAGAATACTATAAGAAATAGCTGGATATTCGTTACCAATACAATTATTTCTTCTTAATTCAAATACTCTTCCTAGAATAATTTACAATTTAATGTTTTGATAAAACTTAAAACAAGTTATTGGACATTTGAATAAAATGATGCAAATATCTTTCGCATTTTCCCCATGAAACCACCGTCTGAATTCAGCATTGATATTTTTCCTTTTAACATTTTGACGTCGTTTGCAACAACTTTTTGAAGGTCTCTAATTCCATATGTTTAAAAGATATTCAAATCTTCAAGAATAAAGCAGGTGTATTTCGCATTTTCCCATGAAATTAAAGTTTGCATTTATAATATTTCCTCGTATTTATGTTCTCTTCCATGTTTTCGCATCGTTTACAAAATCTTTCGTTAATATTTTCGATTTTCTATCATCAGAATGCATTCTAAATCCTCAAGAAAAAAGCAAGAATTTATTTATTTATTTTTGCATTTTATCCATAATATTACTGTTTATATTTGCAATATTACCTCATTTTTATGTTCTAATCCTTTACATTATCCCATAATTTATAAGATTATTTTGTTGATCCATTTAAATTTCTTATGTCCAATGCGTATTCAAACCCTCCAGTTTCCGCTTAAAACATTTCAGGTTTTCCGTTGCTTACACGGGGGAAAAATAAAGTAAAATACGGAAACAGCCATCAAAAAAGCTTTATATTAATTGTAAAGGAGGTGAAAATAATGTCAATACTCATTACGAACTTGAAGGATAAACAGCAGACATAAGGAAACAGTAATTACATTTTTCTTCTAAAATATATTGTTAATGTAATATTATTTATTGAAATTTAAATGTTTCAATCAGAGAAAGAACAACTATTTCTCTTCAATGTTTATACTAAGATAATGATAAAATTAAAATAATACATTATACAATATTTTGCATATCCTTACCCTATCAAGAAGAATAACAAAATTTCAAAAGTAATGGTAAAGGTAAGTAACTCATAAATATCCAAGACATATTTGGAGTAAGTTCTAGGAATAATAAAGAAAGGTTCAATAAAATTAATAATACCTATTTTAGGAATAATTTACATCTTTTTATGGAGCATTTTTACCTATTTAAGTGATTTCCCGCAATTTATACAGTGATAATGAGGTGATTGGCTGTGAATAAAAATTAATTATACTTTCCTCTAGTTCACACTATTATTCTTCTGGGCTCTTTAAAAATGTGAAAGAGGAGTAATACAATATATAGTGGAGTTTTTTCTATAACGTAGAAAAAAATTTAATTTTAATGTTAAATTTTAGTTTTAATTCATTATTTTAGTTTAGTTAGTCATAGTATGCATATTGTTCATTGTGGACTAAATCATGATGAACTGAAAAATAAATACACTGCTTAACAAAAGCTTTTTGAAAATGTTTTAGTAATTTTCGTTTTGTTTCTTTTTCTATTTTATCAGTCTGATCACATTTCTTTTACGTAAACTGTTAAAAATAAGGAAAATTTCTTAAGAAGTAAAAGCGTCATCAGCTAAATATTCAACAGAGATTTCTGGGAAAGATATACTTTCTTTCCTTATTTGTTACATAAATTTAAAAATGCAAGGTATAGAATATTGTTCAGACAAGGTTGTTCATAAGTCAAGAGCTCATTCAACTCATTCATAAGTCAAGAGCAATATCGTTCGATTGGCGCAGCATGGCCAAATCAGGCTTTTGTTTCAAAAATATAACCCAATCAAGCAAGTCAAGAACTTATGATTAAGAGAAAGTGCGATAGTTCAGATTAATCAAAGCGACCTTGAAGCACTTAAATATCAAATGAGGTAGAAACCTGATTTTAACTCTACAATAAAAGGGTTGGTTACCTTTTAGAAAAACTGGCAGAAATTTATTTTTCACTAGGAGGAAAACCATAAAATAGGTAATGCAATAAATATCGCCGTATATCGTACTTGAATAAACAAATTTTGTTTGCTTAAAATAAATGATAAATATATATAGTCATATTAATATTTAAGAAAACAGAATCCTTAGAATTCATTCAACGTTTAAATATGAATATAATTATATTAAAATCTCCCTTTTACTTAGAACCTTAAATGAACAATGTGTATTATTTACCTTCAATAATCAATAATGTTATTTATGATTATTTCTGTTTTTCCGTTTTTTAAAAAAATATTTTAATTATTAACTGTTGCATTGTTTTTATTTTTTAATTAATTATTTAATTACATTTGTGAATTTTATATCATTTATCCTTCCCATCTTCTCTTCCTTCCTTCCTAAATTGTGCACTAAATTTGTAAGGCATTGCAGAAAATAATTCAGAAAAGTTGGTCACTTAAATCAAATAATTCTTGAATTAGGAATTAACAACTTCATTCAATTGCATATTTTTAAAACTAGAAGTCGTTACCTCTCACCTGAGCTCTCAAGTTCTAAGGCAATCCAGGTTGAAATTCAATTAATAATAATAATTTAAAATAATTCTTGGATAAGAAATGAATAGAGTAATTCAGTTATATAAATTTAAACCAGTCTTCCCTAAATCTTCGCACATACTCCCTAATAAAGGTATTCCCTCTATCCTTACATCAAAATTGTTACAAGGCCAAGTACTGAGATTTATTTATTCAAATTTATTTTCAAAATCCAGCACATTTGTAGTTTGTGCTACATAGTATATTTTGAAGCAAACCTAGAATGCATTTTGGATATTTTTTTTCCAAATCCAAAATCAAATATTGTCACATAACTACAATTTTTGTAAAAAAACCACCTACCTAATTTCATGATAAAAGTCTTCCAATTTTTTGTTATAGCCTTTCCTGCATGGCAATGAATAGACCGACAGATAGTCAGACCAAGGATGAACTTTGATAGAAATATATCTTTTAAATATTGAAAGCGGGTTTGAAATTGTATCGGGTTTCTAGCATTCAGTCAAAAATCGAAATCGTGTATTCAGGGAAGTCGGAGACTAGTCAAAATAATTCACTCATCATTTCTTTGCACACGAGAAAGTTAGAATATTGAAAAACATTTTAAACACAATTGAAAATGTGAACTATTTGAAAAAAGGTAACTCCTTTTTTCATTTTAATCTGAAAAAAGTGGCAAAAAGTACTGCTTTAAACATTTTAAATATTTATTTCATGACTTTTAACTAAAATATCATATAAAAATGTTGTGATTGTTTTGTCTATGAGCAATGTTTTGATTTAAGTTTTTATTATTGATTGGACCCCATCTAAAGCTTTAGTTTCTGTTTTTCAGGTTTTATAATGTAAACAGGTTTTATCCTGAGCAGTCCTTCAGCTTACCCAAGGCTAATGCTCTCTAGAAAACACCATTGCGCTACTAGTCTTACAGTAACCGCCTTCCTTTAAGAAGCAATTCTTATTGCTCATTTTTTTATCTGATTATTATTTTTTTTTCCTTTTCTACAGGAAAGTCAAACTCGTTTGTTCTCATATTAGGGCATTGAATAACGTCATTAAGGATTTTTGGAAAACTTGTTCAATTTATTTGAGCCGATATGCCACTTTTTCCACAAATGCTAAACAAAATTAAGGAAATCCGCTTTAAATGGAGTTTATTCCTTAAAGAAAATAATTTGAATTAAACTGTTTGAAAGATTTTAGATTAACTTGAGTGTTGATCTTGAATCTAAGGAATAATGTAAATTAACTGAAAAAAAGCCTATAGAATTTAAATAAAAGGAGGGAAAGAATGAAATATTATTCATTATCTTAAAAACATGTTTCATATCATAATTCTAATTAAAAATTAAAGCATTATATAATACAAACAAAAGCAACTTAAAGGTTCGTGTTTCCCAAATTATTTTCCTAGTTTTCATTTCCCAAATACTTAAATAATAACCAAGTGTTCTCTTAATTTTCCCGCATATTCCCATGATAGATAGCCTATTGCGCAATATTGTGTAATGTATTATTCAATATTTTACAATTTTATATGCGATGAAAATTGCTTAACATCATACATATAAGTACAATATATGTTTGCTGTTCGAAAAAAACACATTCAAACTCAAACATTATCACTCCGTCAAAATCGTTTTCCTCATATAGGACATTCAATAATATCACGAATAGATTCCGGAAAATTATTCAATATATTTACGCGAATATTGTCCACCGCATAATAAGATAGCAAAGAAAAACTGTTCGAGAACTTCTTCATTTTCATCCTTAAATAAACATAAATAGATATACACAAAAAAACTGACTTCTACAAATTTAGTATAAAGATAATTTGCTAAAATTAATTAATTTAACCAGTTTCATTTTTGAGTTACTAAGTTCCTATGTGCAGACTCGCGCACAGTCAACCATTTGACATATGTGGCCCAAAGTTTGATGGTAGAAGATCGTGGGTCAAATTTATTCCATATACATTGTCGTGATTGAAGAATTAAAAAACACCAAATCAAATATATACATGTAATGTATCTTTCAATTTAATTCCCTAATTCTTATCTTAAATTGGTCCACTTAGCTTTATTCTAAATTGTCCTCTTATTTCCAGTTCCAATTCTCACCTTTTATTTAATTACTTCTAACAAGTACTTGACAAAATTGTTGATTCCGTCGTTCCCACGTCAAGAACGATAGGATAAATATTCTTAACAGTAGCTCATATTTTTTTTAATATACCTATGATTCGCTTGCCTAAACCGATACGTGACAAAGAATTCCCTATCAGAATCTCATAATAAAATCAATCATTGAAATTTTTGTCACTTTGCTCTTCTGTTGCTATGGAAACAGACGTCATTTTATCATCGCTAAAACACTAAAATATAGAGGATAAAGGCTGTCCACATAAAGAAAATAAATAGTAAAAGTAAATTAAATGAAATATCTCATTTCTTTGATATCACAAAAAGTGGAATAGTCTTCTTTGAGGATTGTGAACGTTCATGCTGCTACTGCTAAAAATATAGTGTAACATAGACCAAAGCAACCTAAGTAAATTGAAACAGAAATCAAATTAAAAATAAAGGAGAACAAAACAGAAACGAAAGTAAAGGTAATTCGGCCTGAAGACTTTCTCAAGGGTCATCCTCAGGCAGGGATTCCAAGAATAGGGAATTTTTTTCTGTCAACAGATTTGATAATAATTCGAAAAAGAAAATCTGCTGATGACCCGACAAATTCCGAATCCAAAGTGTAAGGTCACCAAAAAAATCTTAATAACAACACCAAGTAAAAAACCAGCAAACACTAAAAAACGAACAAATAATAGAAATAGGAAATGCAAACACATATCATTAGTCGTAGAATAACAAAACTTCTCACAAAGGTACTATCATTTGAAGACGACTAAGGAGAACGAGGCGATCCAGCAAGGTAATAAATGAAAGTGAAGAGATAAAACATGTTTAAAGTGTGTGTGTGTGTGTGTGTGTGTGTGTGTGTGTGTGTGTGTGTGTG
>JAOUZG010010951.1:2025336-2041276 GCA_026289955.1 Argiope argentata
TAAGGTTTGAAAAGTAGGTAGAAATAGAATAAAGGTTTAAAAATTCTATTCAACGCACGAGACTGAATTCAAGCTTGGTAATTCTGAAAAAGTTTTGATTATTCCAAAACAGATTTGAAGCATCTATATAATAAAATGGGAGAAACTGACTTCAACGAAGGGATTAAAACAAGTCGGATTATTTCCTACTATTCTACATAATGTTTTAGCATATTAGCAAACTAAAAATTCCTATTTGTACAGACCTTCCATGTATACTGACCTAGTTTCCAAGGCAATTATGACAATTGAAAACCAGCGGAACCAAAGGATTTTGTTTTTCCAGAATTGCATATGTGCATGCATATTTTGTATCTAAATTCTGTAAAATCTAGTTGGAATTTATTATAATGACTACTAAATCGTTCAAACATTTATTTTAGTAAAATTTTATTTTGTACGGGCAAAAATATTCTAAAAATTCACATTTCTATCAAGCTTTCGTGCATTCTGGCTCAATTTCAAACGCTCTCTGATATTGCATGGGGCACAAAGTTTGTGTTTACTCAGAACAGAAGGCATTATACATGCGATGTGCATTTAAATTTAATCTAACCGATGATGTTTATTCCAACCTCTTCTAAATCAATGAAATATTTATTTTATTAAAACTTTATCTTTCTGAAGTATTGATAAAGCTAAAGGAGAAAAATATTCTAAAAATGTCAAATTGTATAAAACACCTATGAAACGCAGTCCAGTTTCCCCAGCAATCACCTATGTACAATAGCTCATGAGATCTAGAATTTTTGTTTCTCAAACTCGTGCATATGCTTGTGTATGTTGTGCATTTAAATTCAATCGAATTAAATGAAATTTATTCCAATGGATACCTATTATTGTTCAAATATTCTTTATCTTGAAACTTAATCTTGTTAAATCATTGATAAAATTAAAAGTGAAAACTAAAATATAAGCACATTGTTAAACGTAAGCAGTAAACAACTATTAAGTTAGTGAACTCTATTGATAAATAAAATCAAAATCTATTAGAGATACTTTTAATTCAGATTACGAAACTGAATCATATCTACAGCTTGATTATCGAAGAGTTCAAAAATAGATTTGAGTAACAAATAATTTTATCTCACTTAAAAACACTAATCAACCACCTAATTTCTATTTCATCTATTCAGACTCATCAAAAGATTGTATATCCTATAAAATGAGCTTTCCAACACGAGCAGTTTTGTTCTAGGAATCCATGTAATAGAAGCAGACTAGAGGTCACCTAGTTGCCATAGCAATTAGCTTTGACCTGTGTCGCGCAGGGGGATCTGGGATTTGTATTCCAAACTGCTGTTAATACTTTGAGGACGCTGATTCTTCCAGTTTGTTTAATAGAAAATCTTAAGCTTGATTGATGTTCTAAAATAACTACAAATGTAAATTAAATACATTTTTTCAGGCAATTATTTAGAAAAAAAAAATGTAAATCTCAAATATATTTTGGAATATTTAAGAATTGATTCATAGCAGGAAAAGTTATTTTTAAACAGATACAGTACAAAGCTTTTTTTGGTAACAAAGACTAAATAGAATAACATTATCTAAGAAATTTTATTACAACTACTTTACTTACTTACGTATTACAAAAAAAAAGCGAATTTTGAAAGAGGAAACAGAAACCAAATAAAATAAACTATTTTTTACCTGATAAATGGTAAATAAATAGAAACATCTCCACTTCCATAAGCCACAATGAACGTAATTAAAGCTCCAGTTAATAAAATGGTAACTTGGATAAGAGGGATCCATTTAATCTTCTCAAAAGTGTGAAGAACCGGATCCATGGTGTAATTGTAAATAAAGAGTACCCACTTTAGTCACCGCAGCGAGTCAAAAACTTTCAGTTTTAGATCAAAAAGCTGCTTTCTGTGTTTGAATTGTGACAAAAACCTTAAGGCGATGACCATTTGGAAAGAACCACCAAGGTAAACAACAGAAAAATGTCACAGCACGTGCTTCGAAAGCGGAATGAGTTGATCCTGCCCTTGGCCCCCGACGAACGTGCTCTGTCCTAGGGGGAAAAAACAAACCTGAGATGACTTCCTCCAAAAACTTCACATTGATTAATTATATCGTGCTGCCATCTTCTGGAGGCTTACAATTTTCTTTTAAAAATATTTTTTCAAAATTAAATATTGGCGTCATTAATGGCTTATCTAAGTAAAAGGGAGCCCAGAGCAAATATTAAAACAGCCCCCTTTTTTTTTAAAAAAAACTCAATCTTCCCCCTCACCTCTGATTTTTTATACTGAGCAGCGTAAAGCCTGAAGGTGTAATTAACTTTAAAAATAATATATACAAAAATTTGGAATTAATCTTATTTGAAAGGAAAGGAATATATGTGCGTGAGTATGTGTGAATAATTTAAAATATGACTTTTTTTTAGACGTAAAAATCGAATATTGAAAAAAATCCTCTGGTAACAGATATAAAAATATCTATATCTATAAGACTATAATATGTTATATTCACATACTATATATTAACATATCTATATGTTATATTCGCATACTCTCAAATTTATACACCCAAATTTACAATTAATAACGTTTAATAATATGACTATAACTCTGTGATAAAATTAAAAGGGTATGCAGTTACTCAAAAACTTAAATATCTGATTCAAAGATGAATTAGAACTAACACATCATTAATTTTTCTACGATATGTAAAATCGCATTCCCCAACCACAATAGAAAAAATTATTTATATGCATGTAAAAAAAGGCACAATATTTCCGAAAATTTTTTGTAAAACTTATATGTTGGAAATGTTAAAATTTCGACGCCTTCATCTTTTTTCACTCGATAGTATGTGTGATTTTGTTCAAGTTAGCTTAAATTCATACAACTAAATCACAAGAGAGTTATTTGATCGCACTTCAGCTCCGGAATTAAGGATCTGTCATTTTAAGTTAATTAAAAGTTTTTTCATACTAGATGTTGTTATCGTTAATCAACCAGCAGAGCTACTTCATGTAATTTAAAAGTAAAGAAACAAATTTATAAATGTATATATTTGATAGCTCAGTTATTATGTTTATATTATCTCAAATCATTGTATATATTTTTTTGTTTATATTTTCCATTTTACGTCTTTCTATTTTTAAGTTCATTTTTTATGAATGTGTGTGCGCATGGTGAAAATATCTAACTAGTTTTTATTATTATTATTATATCATAAGATCGATTTTAAAACTTAAATTTTATTTTATGGTTTATAAAGTAAATCATAAGAAAGATTTTTTCCACTTATCAATTCTATGATAGGTCTTTTTATTTTTTATGAAAATGATTTCCAGATTTTAGCTTTCAAAGTCAGTCTAAACTCAAGATTAAAAGTTCAGAAACTATTGCCTTTTTTCCTGATTAATAGAGGCTTCAATGAATGAAAATAAATGTAATCTTTCAGGCTTGTTTACATCTATTTTGACACCATGGTGTTCCCTCCATCTTCTTTTGATATTCCAAAAAAAAAATTAGAAATTTAGTTTCATAATGAGTCTATTCATTATTTTAATTTCAGAAATAAATCTCGATTATTGGTCACAGTTTCCGATAATTTATTTTACTGCCTTAATATTTGAAAAATGACTTTTTCTGAAAAACGTATTGCAACTCTTGCCGAAAGATTTTTTAACTTATACAATTCTAGCTATACTGTTGTCGAGTATTCGCTCCTTTCACCAGAATCGAAGAGCATAGATATTTCTTTTGACAAAGGTTTCAAAGATTTAAAATCTATATTACTTGTTTTTCTTGCAAACAATTTTTCGTTAAAAAAATGAAGTTATCCAATATGAAGTTCATTACATTTTTTTTCTTTTTAGCGCATAAAATAACCATTAGCTTTAAGCCATAAGCTAATAATTATAAGTTCTTAATAAGTCCTTATTCTCAATTAGAGAAGCCCATTGCCTTTGGGAACTTTTAATTTTCACTCAATTTGCTGACATTGTTTTAATTTTTAATAATCTTGGGAATAAGAATTCATTAAATTCTTAATTTTCTATTTAATGCAAAGAACTGATTCCTTAATTGTGTGCCCCTGGCAACTGTGATCAGGGCACATGCCTCGTCTGCCCTAACCTAGTTATGACAGGGAACACAATACGCCAAATATTCTCACATTTTTTCTGAGATATAGAATTAAGAATGCTATCTTCAAAATTTGACATTTTATTTTTTATTAATAATTTTAAATCGACTATAAATTTGATTTTAAATGTGACAAAAAACAAGGTATTTTTATAAACAATATATATTTTATAACAATATATCTTATAATCTAGATTGAAGCGGCCAGGGTCCAAGAACTAATAAAGTCATTCACTATTTTGTCTTATATGTGGATCAGAAACTCATTTACAAAATAATAATTGCTAGCCAAAATGATTTCTGTATTATCAAACAGGCAAAAGACAAGCAGAGAAAATTTGGTAATAAGTTGTTGCTTTTATTAAAAAATAAATGCCAAGTTATTATTTCAACATATTTCAAAATGGAAAATTTCGCACCCTGTATTTAACTGCAGGAAATGCCCTTATTAAAAATAACACTCAATTTTATCTTTTAACATGGATTTTTGTTTACTTAGAGAAATAATAATGAAGAACTTTTTTGGGGTGGAGCGGCAGAAAGAGCGGTTAATACTCATATTTCTTCTTCGTTGAAAAATAAGGTTTTCAAACAACGAACGAAGACTCACTCTTCGAATAAAATTTATCACACATAGATAGATACAATTTAAAAGTTAGAATTAAAGAAAGGAAAATAAATATGCGTCATTTTTTTTCTTTTACATTTTTATTAATCCGTTATAAGTTAAATGTAGAAATTTAGATAATTATAAATACTATATATATATTCATGAGATTTATTAACTTTAAATATTAAAACTTTATTTATTTATGCAAATTGTTATATACTGAAATTCAATTCCATTTAAGGCCTCGAAATTCAGAGGGTAGTGTTGACATGAGATTTCAGTTCATCTTTAAGAATAAAATTTTAAAATCTAAAGGCATAATTCAGTTATTTCGAACATCCGAGCTTTCATTTATTCATTCATTTATTCGAGCTTTAAAATAATAAGAAAGGCGTAGATGGAGGATTTTTTTGTTTAATAAGGAATATAGGGAGACAAATTCTGTGGAGAATATGCATTATATAATCATGCCTCAGATTGGATCGCACTTGAAAATGGTGAAAAAATGCATTAATACTGTTTCGCTCTTTCTTTTCTAGTAGGAAGAGACAGAAAGGGTTTTGCTGATTGATTAAAGGCCCCATAGCCGAAGCTGGAACATAAAGGATTTATTTTGCAGTGCCTTATGTGTAGCTAAGAACGCATTGATCTCAAACCCGCTATAAAAAATTCTATTTCTACTTTGAAACAAAATGATTTACAGACACTGTCTGCTTTCTAATTCGGAAACTCTCAATGCTTTTTCCTATTCATCAGTGGGCATTGATTTAACCAAGTTATGGATAAGATGGAGGAGTAGTTTTTTTTTTTTTTTTACCAAGACATTTATAGAAATGCTAAAGAAATTCCAAATGAAAATAAATAAAAATTATTCAAAAATAAAACCGATATCAATTTCAAAAAATGACTCAAACAAAACAACACTAAACGTAATACATCGAAAAAGTACTTTTTTTATTCATTGCATATCTTAACCTCTGGAGAAAAACCGTCCAAAGGGGAAAGGCACTGATTCTAAAAAGAAAAGAAAAACTTTCCCCTGTTTCCTGTTTCACAGTATAATGTAGAAAAATTCTTTCTTCCTTACGAAAGAGATCCTGTCAAACGAATGAGGTCCATGCCAACGATGAAATCACTATACGACGAAGATGAACAGAAAACGTATTGAATTATACAAATATGCAATAAACGATGTCAAGGAAAAAATGCAACACAAAATAATAGAAAGAATTCAGATCGAGTCTGGTCTCATAGTGTTAAGAATATGTAATGGTGATTTCCTACAATGCTAAAAACAGTGATTCATAGATATTTTTAATAAATTCTGAATACTTGCTAGATCAATAACCCCAGCTTTGGCGACAAACTTGGTGGTCGTTTGGTGATAAAATGAAGGTTCTTGAAAGTATATAAAGAGGAATTATTGAGAGATACTAATAACGAGGATCCTTCTAGAAAATTACCTGTCCTATTATGAAACTATTAAAGACGAAATGCTCACACAAGGAGTGAATTTGTTCCGTGGAATTTTGATGGTAAAGAGAGCTCTCTTCTTGTACATTCTCAATTCTAATACTGATTCAATTTCATGATTTACTGTTTGTTTGCGTTGTACATTTCAATAAGTGATACTTTTTGAGCTGACCCACGTTGTGGTTTTGATACCTGCACTTTGTAAATTTCATGATGTAGTCATTTTCCAATTTCCAATGGATCGGACTTTTTTCGCCATCTGACCCACTGGACAGTAGATCTACCATACGGAATTTTGCCCTCGATTTGTTTATAAGTATTGCGCTATTAAATTTTAAAACCCATTATTCATAATATATGTAGTTCTGTTAAGAAAAAAGGGTACAGCACAAAATAAACTTTATTGTATGATTAAACTATAATTTCAGTTAAGGACGAGTTACACCCAGTCAAAACATAGTATAACAAGAGAGATATAAAATAACAAGATAGATTTCATCTAAGGTAAAATAAGTTGATAAACGCAATAAATAAATAAATTTAATTAATTATGTTAAATTATGTTAATTTCAATACATTTCTACTAGTATTAAATTATGTTAATTACGTAAGGTTTGCATAAATGTTAATTTATATTAATTTCATTAAGTTTCCATAAGTGATAAATTCCAATAATTGCCTCAAGTTTATGAAGTGGCAAATATTAATCTTGGACACTCAACTATATAATAGTTGTGTTTAATTTAAATTTAATATCTCGTTTGCATGATACCCTGAATTAAGTAGTTTTAAGCATCAAATCCTGACATAATTTAACATTTGTTTTGTTTAGTTTGTAAATGAACCTTCTTAATAGAATCGAGTTCATGTCATCTCTGCATCATTAAAAATGTAAATATCCGGATTATTTTTCTTCTAAATACGAGTTATCCTTCACAGTATTGGAACTTCACTGGCTTATTTCTCATGTAAACTACACAGATAATTAGTATAATATTTCTTCTTTAACTTTTTTAAGTAGAAGAAAACCATAGTAGATATTCGAACTACAGGACAAAGAATAAAAAGACATTGATTTGCCACTGTGGAATTTAAAGTGAGAAAAAAGACGTTGAAACATTTTTGATACTTTATAAAACCATTAACTTAATTCTTTTTTATCATTTCTATTGGAAATAATTCTATTTTGCGTATACATTTTACTAATCATATATTAAATTATTTTGTAACAATAAGTTTCAATCACTTGTTTTCTTGGTCCTTGCTAAGAAAACATGGGAATTTAATTAATTATAATTAATTAAATTCACATATATTTAAATGTATGATCCGTCTTTGTATGATTTAAAAGTATTTTTGTATTTATAATTAATTCATATTTCAATCAATTACTTTAAATAACATTTATTAGGGAAACAACTATGTATTTTAGGAAATAATTTGGTTTTTTATGGAAATTTATATGTGAATTTTTGTTTTCACAGTAAAATTATTTGAGCTAAAGATCTTAATCTATTTTATTTAATCATTTTGAATTCCTCAGTTTATAACTTTTGACTTTTATGATAGCGCTCTCAAGTATAATGTATTCAAGATAAATATGCATTCACTTGGGTAAATCAATTAAAACATTTTCAGTAATATTGCAAAAAGGTATATTTATTTGATAATTATATACACACAATATTGCCGCACAAAGAAATAATGGTCTAATTCACCATGGCTTGATTGGCAGAGCATTGGACTGTTAAATCATTGGCCCTGATTCGATTCCCGGCCATTTATCCAAAGACTGGATTTTTAATTTAAAATTGTTCTTATTATTTCCCTAAAATCAAGATGACTCTTGAACATTCTTTACTATTCGAGCAAGCTGATTCTCGATTGTTCTCCAGATGTATAAAAGCTGAGTTCGGCTCGGTTCTTCATTCTGTTGTAAACGCAATTCCAACAATTGTTTCCAAATATCCGTGTCTTTAATTCAGTCTTCGTGACAGATTTGGTTGAGGTGAAGGGTAACAATCTTTGCGAACGCGGATAATAGTGACAGTCTTCATAGTAGCCTTTAATTTGAGAGGAATATCTCCAGAATTTGGACTTTAGTCTCCACAGAAAATAAAAAACGAAAATGACAGAGAAGAATAAGCCCCGTTATAGTGACTCTTACATACCAACAACAGAGGAATCCATCGAACAGCCGAGGAACCCCTGAAGAAGACCCTTTAAAATGGCTTACAGAATACTTTTGAGTAGCTACATTTAACAAATGGAACCACATGATGTACTTTTCAAATGTGTATATCTTCCTCAACAGTACTGAAAAACAGTGGTACATCAACAACGAGGCCAGCTTGAATTCTTGGGAAATGTTTAAAAATTAACTAAATGCACTTTTTGGTGATCGAAAAAGTATATACGAGAAAAGCGGAGGAACAGCTGAAGTACAGAGCACAGTGTTCGGGAGTAAGTACGCAATCATTAATACAGAGTGTCTTAGGTCTCTGCCGAGAGGTAAATCCAACAATGTCTGACGACGAAAAAGTGTCACATCTAATAAAAGGTATTGAGGAAGATATTTATCAGACTTTACTGACGAGGGAAATAAGCACTACGGCTGATTTCATTAAATGGTGTAACTATATCGAGGATATGAAACAGAGGAGGATTGGACGTTGAAAGCTTGAAAGACTTCCTAACGTCGTATCGGTAGTAGCCATTGAAGACGAGTCCGATTTGGTGTCCCTCATTAGAAGAATCGTACAACAGGAAGTCCGACGAGTAATCAACCAAACGTATGAACCTATTGCATATTTGGACTCCTACTCCCAAGCCCCATCACTTGGAGAAATGGTTCAAGACGAAGTTGAAAAAGTCATAGCACCAGTTTCGGTAAAACCTGGCGAAATCCAACGACGACCAACATATGCCACTGTAAACAGGAGAGCAAGAGCACCCACTCAAAGATTACCAATGCAGCCCAGAAAAACTTATCTTTGGCGAACAACTGACAATAGAAAAATGCACTTAGCGGTTGTGTGTCAATAGCCAGGAGCTGCCATTTGAATTTGTTTTGCCGCATTGTAATCATGACATAATCCTTGGATGGGACTTTTTAGCAGCTTCCCAAGCCGTGATAGACTGCGGACAGAGTGAAATATTTCTGGAAGATGCTCCCCAAGATTCCACCTCATTGGACGCATGGAATCTGTATGCCATAAAGGACTACACACTTAAACTTAGTTCTTTAACCAGAATAGCAGTATCAGGAAGCTCAGTCCGGGCATGCATAAATGTGGTCATCGATGGCAGTAAACAGTTACTCTTCGAGCGCCATATTGCTGTACCATCCATGATATCCTCATACAGTTTTGGGCAAAGTCAGATCTGGATTGCTAACCTTCAGTCGGGAAACCGAATCATACCTAAAAGAATGTTTATAGGCTTAGCCAAGCCCCTGGATGAAAGACATTTATGTGTGATTTCCGACAAGTCATACGGTTCAGATACACCGCATATCCCTTGGAGGAATATACTTCGATGATATCTCCTGATTTAAGCAACGAGCAAAAATCCCAACTAGCCGAACTACTTCAAACATTTTCGGAAATTTTTTGACAAATCGATAGACGCACAGACGAATGTGAAACACAGGATTCACAATGGTGATCATTCTCCAATCAATCAACGAGCTTACCGAGTCCCATCTACGGAAAGACGTATTATTCGAGAAGAAGTGAAGAAAATGATTGATGAAGTTATTATCCAGCCGTCCGAAAGTCCCTGGTCATCACCCGTTGTGCTTGTAAGAAAGAAAGATGGAAGCTGGCTGCGAAGATTATAGCAAGCTCAATAAGGCTACCAAAAAAGATGTCTATCCTCTGCCGCGTATTGATGATACGCTAGACTGCCTGAAGGGCGCTAAGTTCTTTTCTTCTATGGACCTCCACTCTGATTACTGGCAGATAGAAGTAGATAAAGGGAATGAGAAGACAGCATTTATTACTCCCGAAGGATTGTATGAGTTTAAAGTTATGCCATTTGGACTCTGTAATGTGCCGGCGACTTTTGAGAGAATGATGGACAATTTCTACGCTATCTCAAATGGTCAACGTGTCTTTTTATCTAGATGACATAATAGTGTTTTCAGAAACATTTGAAGACCATCTTAGCCGACTGAATCTCGTTATGAAATGACTTCTGGAAGCTGATCTGGTGCTTAATCCAAAGAAGTGTCTTTTTGCCGCCCGAGAAGTAAAAATACTGGGTCATCTTGTATCCAGTAAGGGAGTTCGACCAGATTCCAACAAATTAAAAGCCGTAAGTAGGTTTCCTACTCCGAAGAATGTACATGATGCAAGAAGCTTTCTTGGACTTTGCTCATACTTCCGAAGATTCATGAAGGGGTTTTGTTAGCTAGCTGAACCCTTGCAGTTACTGCTAAAAGGTGATACAAGGTTTCATTGGAGGACGGACGAGATAGAAGCTTTTGAGAATCTGAAGAAAGTTCTTACCTCTGAGCCAGTATTAAGAATATGCGATGAAAATGCTTCAACCGAAATTCATGCAGATGCCAGTGGATATGGCAGTGGAACTGTTCTAATCCAAATTCAAAATAAAGTAGAAAAAGTTCTAGCATACGCCTCCAGATTTCTAACAAAAGCGGAAAGGAACTACTCCATTACAGAGCGGGAATGCCTTGCGATCGTATGGGCCATCGACAAATCTCGGCCGTACCTATTCGGAAAGCATTTTACCATCATAACTGATCCTCATTCATTGTGTTGGCTCATGGGCTTGAAGGATCCTTCTGGGAGATTGGCAAGATGGGCTCTCCGTCTTCTTCTTCAATATGATTTCTCAGTAAAATACAAAACTGGTAGGAAGCATAGAGATGCCGACACTCTCTGTATAAATCCTGTGGACTATGAAATTGAGACATCAGAGAAAAATCT
Source organism: Argiope argentata (assembly GCA_026289955.1). Lineage (NCBI taxonomy): Eukaryota > Metazoa > Arthropoda > Arachnida > Araneae > Araneidae > Argiope > Argiope argentata. The sequence continues at coordinate 2,036,517 of JAOUZG010010951.1, forward strand.
AGCTACCATTACGAAGAGGAATCTTGCGAGCGAACAAAAGAAAGATCCCTATATCGCCAGAATGAACACTTCGAATAATCTCCTCGCTGCCGACAACAAGACATTTGAAGTAATTAATTGGATTCTCTGCAGAAAGAATTTTGATCCGGATGGGAAGATGTGGTTATTAGTCATTCCCAAACATCTGCGAGCTGATTTACTTAGAGATTTTCACGACGAACCCACAGCCGGTCATCTTGGGTTCGCGAAAACTTATGACAGAATCCGCAAAAGATTTTACTTCCCGGGGATAGATCAAAATGTTGCCCGATATGACTTAGATTGTCAAGATTGCCAAAGAAGAAAATCCATCCCTCAACGACCACCTGGATGCTTAATACCCATTCCTCCTGCTATTGCACCTTTCCAATGCATTGGAATCGATCTTCTCGGGAGATTTCCAAAATCTACCCGGGGAAATAAATGGATCATAGTCTGTACGGATTACCTGACCCGATATGCCGTCACGAAAGCTTTGCCTACCGCTGACGCCAAAGAAGTAGCGGAAGTAGCGAAGTTTTTGTTAGAAGAAATTATTCTGAGACATGGAGCTCCAAGAATTATTATCACAGATCGTGGGACAGTATTTCAATCGAGGCTTGTCTCAGCTCTCGTCAACCTGTGTAATGTAGATCATCGTATGATAACGGCCTACCACCCACAAACAAATGGACTGACAGAACGCTTCAACAAAACATTGGCTGATATGTTGTCCATGTACGTTGGTGTAGAGCAGAAAAAATGGGACGAAATTTTACCATTCGTAACATTTGCCTATAATACCGTTAAGCAAGAGTCGGCAGGTTTTACACCTTTCTATTTGCTTCATGGTCGTGAAACCGAAACGACGATGGACACTATGTTACCATTCTGTCCTGATGCTGTGGATTATGATTACTTAGGCAAAATAATTGCCAGAGCTGAAGAATCAAGACAACTAGCACGAGTGAGTACTTTAAAACCTCAAGATATAGACCGTCGAAGCTACGACTCCAAACACCGAATGGTATCGTATGCTTCTGGAGATTTTGTATGGGTCTATACTCCAATACGAAAAGTTGGCCTTTCAGAGAAGCTATTAAGAAAATATTTTGTACCATATCAGGTGTTACGCCGTCTATCAGATGTGACTTATGAGGTTAAAGATTTTGACCCTGCCTCCCGAAGAAGATAATCGAAAGATGTAGTGCATGTCTCACGCATGAAACCTCATGATCGGACTAAGCAGATTGAGATAGAAGACAAAACAAGCCAGGATATCGTTCTTTCAGAAAAGAACGCAAATGCATGGGGTGATTACAAAGGACCTATGACACGCTCCAGAAAAAAAGCCTTTTTATTAGGGGCAGCAATGCCTCAAAAAGAAGGAATGTTATGATTCACCATGGCTCGATTGGCAGAGCATTGGACTGTTGGCCCTGGTTCGATTCCTGTCCAGGGCATTTTATCCAAAGACTAGCATTTTAATTTAAAATTATTCTTATTATTTCTCTAAAATCAGGATGATTCTAGAACATTCTTTACTACTCGAGCGAGCTGATTCTAGATTGTTCTCCAGATGTATAAAAGTTGAGTTCAGCTCAGTTCTTCATTCTGTTGTTCAGCGAGTTGCTTGGTGCTAATAAACGCAATTGTTTCCAACTATCCGTGTCTTTAATTCAGTCTTCGTGACAATATACATAAACTGATGACACTTTTTTAAAAATTCACAATTAAAAACACATACTTCAAATAATTGGTCTTTAATATACTTGCTTTAGTTGATAAATGATTACATTTTTTAACGAAAACCCAATATTTAATATTGTACTTAATAAATGGTGCTAAATATGAAGATATTGTTAAATTTAAAGTAATAATACAGTTATAAAATTAAAAAATTATCCCAGAGAAAACAATCTAAATTATTTAATTCAGTACAAAATATCAGTTACTTAAAGTGAATAAGTGTGTAAGGTAATGAAATAAATTCTTTACCAATAAAAAAGAGAAAACTATATACATCGAATTTATTTATACATTTAATGCCGTATCACTTATCATTGACCGAAAGTAATTCTTTCCATTGGGGCACATCAGCATTTTTTAGCTAATTGTTAGCTTACCATACAAGCTGAATTCTTATCAGATAACCGATAAAACAAATATCGGTCACCTGATAAAGACGTACATTAAAAATTGTAATATACGTTCAGGTTTGATGGCATATGTGTTGATCATATGTAATAAAAATTGTAAAAGTAAATAACTGAGATATTAATAACGTAATAGTACGACTAATGAGTTATTTAGCTTATAATGATATTTAAATGGCGTATATTCTATCAACGCTGTCATAAATTTAAGCCCACAATTTAAAATGGCCTATTTTTTCATCACTTTCAAAATTGCAATTGATAGTGATTAACTTAGAAATCGATTAATAAAATTATTTACTTACTAAACTTCTCACTTGAAAAAATAATAGTTGACGAGAAGTTTAATGAGCAAATAAATTCAATTAAAACGTAACATCTAAATTACATGTTTGGAAATTTTTTACTGCGTTCCTTGCTTTCCTTACATATTTGTTGTTTAAAATTCGATAATCGAGCATTATTATATGGTTAATATCTTTTATATTTTGTAAACAGAAAGGCAACGGAAGTAAGCATAGAACTTAACATGTTTAACATCTAAAAAAAACATTACATCAGTTATTGAAAGAGCAATTTTTACGATTCAAAAATTTAAAAAATGTATTACAATTATAAATGCATATAATATATAAAAAAAAACAATCTTCTTAAATGTATGCAAAATTCGAACAAATTATATTATTTTAATGTAACAAACCTTTTTTAATTCCAATGCTCTCATGGTTTAATTTAGTCACGTGATTATTTGATTTCAAATTTTTTAAAATCGATTACAGTGACCAATTGAATTTTATATAAAAAATTGAATTTTATTTTTAAAAAATAAACAGACTAAAATTAGCATAATTTTCATTTAGTCAGGAAAAAGGGCATGTTCATGAAAATGATTTGCTACAGAACAACATATTTTGTCTGAAATACATCATTGGTTCGTATACCATTACATTCCATTATTAAAAAAAATACAACTGCATTGATTTCCTTAAGGTGAAGTAAAAAGAAGCAAAAGTTTGATAAAGGATCATACTTCCTGTTTGCACTAATGTAGAGTAAATGAAAATGTAAAACAAAAAGGGAAAAAATCGAAATTATTTTTCCTTCCAAAGGAGATGGAGGAAAACTCTAAAACATGAATTTTTTACAGATAATTTTTTTTTCAAAACAGAGATCTTTTAATAATTATGTATTTTTTCACAGTGGTTTGAATATAAAAAGTTTCGAAAGACATAGTTCCTGAAAATGGATTTGGAACAAAAACTTTTATACAGAGGAAGTTTTTATGAGACAGGCATTTTCTTTCTAAAATTAGATAATTTATTTTAAAGAATTTCACGTAATTTACCTAAATTATATCCAAAGTCAAAAAAGAAATTTTGATACTATAAAGATTTAGAAATAACTTCCTTGCACATAAAATATTTATATTTATACAATAGCATACATATAAATAATATTTATAAATATTATAATTATATATAATTTATATTCTTTCTTGAAGCACAATTAACAAGGAAAGGTCACGGGGTTGAAATCTAAGTTCGGAATGAGATTTGATATAATGCTAGTATATGTTTAGAATGTTCATTCTTGAAAATATTAAAACGCAATGGCCAGTCTAATTTTGAGAAAATTGTTCCCAATGGCGTGGTTGTCTAGGTAACGTCTCTTAATCGGAAAGTCAGGGTTCGAATCCCGCTGGAATTTTTTTTTCTTTTTTAATAATTCTTATTCAATTAAAAATTTACAACTACTTTTAATTAGTATGTTTAAGGGGTTTTTTTAAATCCAAAAATAAATTATTAGTATCGGAATGCATAGTAAAATAAAGATTTTAAAAGAAAAAAATATAAATACTGACTCTTTTTTTAAATAATATTATTTAAATTTAATTAACAATTTACAAATGGTTTTAATTTATATGATACTTACTTTTATGAAAGAAGGAATCTTTATTATTTTAATATAAAATTGTAATTTAATATTTTAAAAAATAGTTATAAATGTGACATAAATAGTGATAATTATTACTTAAAATTTTGGCGCCGTAAAAAAAAAGGTTATTCAATATTAAAATTATCCTACATTTATTTATTTTCGATTGTAATAAAAAACCAGAATGATAACTGTATAAAAACATTAGAAACAAAATATATTTCGTCATCTTGTCCAGTTGATAAATGATGATTGTCCACAGGAGCAAGGTTTCTTTAAGAGATCTATTGGAAAACAGACTTCATTTACATTTTAGAAATATCTCTCTTTCATCGGAAATTCGGGCAGCGTACTATGCATACTTAATCATCGTATTAAAAATTGGGGATAACAATTGATGGTGAACAATTGATTGAATTTGTATACTATTATCAGGAGAATTTATTTCTTAATCATGAATTAAATTAGAAGAATTTTGTATACGCTTAATACGCTTTGAACCTCTGCCTACGTATTCAATAAACTAACACCTGCTCAGTTCTATTTCTTTCGATTACTGCATTTGGGAACGTTTGCTTATATGTTTAACAAATATCGGCGGTTCCTTTAACCCTCTGAATTCTTTGGCTCTTTGAAACGCAGTTCTTTTAA
>JAOUZG010010951.1:2061276-2071537 GCA_026289955.1 Argiope argentata
ATATATATTGTAGTTATAAACAATTCAACAACTTTTTTCATTTAATATTTGACAAAATAAGAACAGAATTTTAAAACTAAGTGTAGTCATATTTAGGCAGCGCCAATTATCGATTTTTCGATATTCATATCATTACAATGAATCGTGGTCCTTGAGAAATGCCAATTTATTGAATTGAAGCACACAATTAATTTTTATTTTCGAAGTTTAAAAGGTATTTACTCAAGCTTTTATTATTGGTGCATTTGCAGAATTTTTCCAACTAAGTATTTGGCCGTCTGCATTGGCCTTATCTTTCATAATTTAATAATCCTGTAAGAAACCAAGACAAAATTATGAGTTTTATATAAAAGTATGATACAAAACAATAAAATATGAACAAAAATTATATTAAATATTGTTATATTTTTTATTTAAATGTAACTATCGTGTTATATATAAGGTTTGTAATATAACGAAATAGTTTTATACGGCAGACTGCGTAGCTTTACATTCCTCATTAATGAAACGAAAATTCAATAGGTTTAAATATGGTTACTTACTACAATTAATTTATTTCCATCCAATTTATATCAAGCATTTGAACTTACATTTATGTATATTTCAAGTTTTTTATAATATATTTTTTATAAAATAGTTTTTTATAAAAAAATTTTTTTTATAAAAAATTTATAAAATTATTTGAGTCAACGAAAAAAATTCTATTTATAATATTCATCATTCATTGAATGATTTATTTAAAAATTATATGCATATAATTATATTTATTAAAGAGTGAAATTGAAGCATGTTATCAAATTTCATGACCCTTTATATGTTATTTGCAAATACTAAATTTTGCTCACTTATTTCCTTTTATTGCATCGTTAGTTTTTTAATACCGTTGTATTAAAAGATTAAGATTTAAATTCTATTATTTTCATAGTTTGAAATAATTTACCAAATTTTTTTACCAAAATAATTTATTGTCTTATTGGTAATGATAAAATGAAGGCAACAAAAATGGACAAACATTATTTTTTTAAAAAATCTGAAAATTAAAATTGCAAGTTTACTCGCCAGTTTATGCATAGATTTTACTTCAGATCAAACTTTTGATACAAATCAAAATACCACAAATTTTTTCTTCGAAACTTCGAAATTAGATCTAAATTATATATTAAGATTATTTCCCATTTTTTTATTCATTTTCTTTTCTGCAGCATGCTTTTTTAATTTTCTCACATAGGAAATTTTTCCTGACTTATATGTCTAAAAATATTTCTCATTTCGATTTGACAACCTACTGCCTATTAAATTCTGATTTTTTTCATTTATGCTAAGGATTTGAGTAAAATAGTAGATTGGCTCATTCGCCTTTTGATTACTATCTAAATTTTTATGCTTTTATATCTTGAGCAAGCTTTGCAAGTTGATAAAGTTTGACTGATCTTTCAATACTTAACGAATTTGACATTTAAAACACTACTGATACTAGTCGAATATTCATAGAATCAGAAATAAGTCTGGAAAGATCTGCCGACAGATTCGGATTATCATTTCGTAAACGCTTGAATTGGAATTGAAAGATTAATTCATAAATTATTCTTATTATAGATATTCCTTTATTCAGATTTATTCCAGATTGCATCCTAGTGGAATATTAATTCATAAATTATTCTTATTATAGATATTCCTTTATTCAGATTTATTCCAGATTGCATCCTAGTGGAATATAGGGTGGAATGTGTATCGTTTTGATTCTGAAAAAAAATGTCTCTAACGATTCTACAAGTGCACAATGCATGCTTCCTTTCAAGCCGATCTTTTACATTTTATCCTCAACATGATGCTCATGACCCTGCATTTTTATAAAAAAGAATCATGGCACACTCTACGAACCTTTAAACATTACCCCCTCTAAATTTCTGAAATACCCCGCCTAGCTATTTTAAGAATTACAGGAAATAAAATTCCATCCTCACCATAAAATTCACCGTGGCAAAAGAAAAGTATTATCTAATAAAAACAAAATAATAATCCTATGGCTAATATTTTGTACAGGATAGATTTATAAAAAATATGGATAGTCAAATAAATTATGCAAATGAATCGTACCTGATTAATGGAAGTAGAGGTCTAACATTCCCAGCTGTCAAAGCGAATGTATAGGGAAATAAAATGGAGAGGGTAACTAGAGCTGAGAAAAATAAAGCGAATTTACCACTGTGTTTCCAACCACATTGAAAAACACGAGTAGGAAACAAAACATCTGCGAAAAAAGAAGGAAATAAAAGTTTTACTATACAGATATCACTATCGTGCATTAAACTCTGCTGTCCAGAACTATATAAATGCGCAATATAATCAGCGAAATCACCTCTTCAGCGAAGAACTACTCTCAGTTTAATATCTAGACAAGAAACAACACGTTCAAAGGACTGCTCTGGAGCCACATTGAAATGAAAAGGTGTTATCAGGCGGAATGGGCAAAGTATATCAGAGTATATGTAGGGTCACCCAAGGTATGAAGGCTGCTCCTCTTATTTCATTGAAGTTTTTCTTTTTCATCAGAATGGAGCTTTTTGAATTTATAGAGATCCCAGACTATCTACGTTGAGTAACAATAACAAAAAAAAAACGATATCCCTAAAAACTAATTAAAACTAATGTATAATACAAAATAAATCTAATATTTAACTCTTAAAAGGTTGAAATTTTTTAATCATAGCATAGATATGATATAGGGTTGTCAAATTATAATAAGATTATCAAAATTACAACACCCCTACTCTGAGCACTCTATATAGTGAACCATTCTGCGTAAAGGCTCCAAAATTGGTTAGCATACTATTCAAGACATGAGATGACTGACTATTTGAAAAAAAATTAGTTCCACAAACACCGATAGATGGTTTTGTGCAACAAAAAAAGGCCAAAAAGAATCAAAATACATATTTGTAACACATTTTATTCAACCGTAACAAACAATTAATCATAAGGCCCTTATCGATGCTTAAAGGCCCTTATCGATGCTTAAAGGACCTTATCGATGCTTAAAGGTTTAACTGCGAATTCTAATTGGTCGATTGAGATTCTTCGAACATCCAAAGTGATACTGCCTTTCAAATTTGCAAAGGTTGCTAGACGTCTTCTATAAACAAGATAATTATTTTTAATCCTAGACAAAAATCAAGAACGAGATGGTCAGGCTGTTCGCAATGTACGACTAATTACTCTATCATCGGAAAAATGTTGCCGGAGAAACTGCTGGAGGCACTCCAGCTTGCATTAAGATAATTGAATCAAGACACTGGTGCTGTTGCATTTGGGGTACAGCAAAGTAATCGAACATGTTTTCTGTCTGCTGGTCCTTTGCGTAAATTCTCAAGTCGACAAAACTCTCAAAGTGCTGCTGCACTTGTTTCCTTTCTCTTACTTACTTCTTTAGTTTTCAGGAAATCACTTCACATGCAAAGCGAAAAGTCATCGCTGATAAGAATGATATTTTCCCAGCTTTATCCCTTTTATGCCTAGAACAGTAGCAGCAAACCAAGGATTTATATTGCAGTTAGAATTACAGCTTCAATTTCTTCGCTTTTTCATCTTTTCCCCCGTCATATCAGCAATAGAAATTAGAAAGGAAAAATTCCATACCGATTTTGTGGATTTTTTTTGTGTGATTATTTGTATCTTTAGCCTGTTTTCTGTTGTATAACGCTATTACTCGGGGTTTCTGAAACTCTTCTTTTTTACTCGCATGTCTCCCCAAGTCTAGAATAGTATGTCCATAAAGTTTGGAGCTTTTTCACTTAGTAGTTCGCTATATAGAGAGTTCAGAGTAGGGGTTTTTTAATTTAGATCCTCTCTAGATAACTCCGAAAAATTAAGAATATGGAAGTTTATTTTAAAGTTTAGAAAAATGTAAAACTGTCAATAAATGGATAATTAGATAAGTTTTCTAAAGTATTTTTTTCTTAGAATAATTACATTAATCAGTGAACTTAAACAAAATGACAATTGTTTGGGGGAAAGGATAAACTTCCTAAATTCTTTGGAATCGCTTTAATTAAGTTGATTTTTTCAGTATTCAAAAGTTCGAATAAAATTTTAGAATAAATTTTTAGAAAGAATACTAAAAACTTTTCGTAATACGGAAAGCTTTTTTTTCTTTTGATATTAGTTTAAATTGAAAATAATGTGGGAAAAGGTAAAATTGTCATAATACGAAAAAGATTAAATTTTAAAATTACAGTACTTTGAGCTCAATTGACTGATGTATGTAAGCAATAGTTGGCAATTAAATTTAATAATTGTGTTTTAAACAGGTAGAAAATCGTATCTGCTTAGAAAATGTTAAAATAAAAAAAAAAACAAGAATTCTTCATAACAAAAAATCAAATTGCAATTAATTATATTACTTAGATATAGATAATCGATATTTATCTAAAGGCAATTGAATCAAGATTACCAAAAAGCATATGTTGATTCAGGAAAATTACTATACAGCATATTTTGATACATAGATATATATTTTGAGAATTAGATTAAGTAAAAAAAATGAATAAATAATAATCAGAAGTCATCAACTTACGTCGAAACGGTTTTCTCGGCGATTCAAATTTGATATGAGGAACAGAAGCACTTCGAAATTTGTCCATGTTCTGTAAAAAATAACCCAATGAATATTATTTGTTGAATTTACAATTCTATAAAATCAAGAGGCAATGGTTGTACTTAGGAAATATTTTAATTACAATTCAGGAATAATATAGCATAATTTCCATTGATGTTGATTACAAATCTGGGACATCTTTTCCCCATTCTCTGGAATGAAACAATAGCTTCAGTGTACAAGTTTCCTATATTATTGACGCCTCCCTCTTCATAAGATGTTCCGCACTCCCTAGGGGACTTCACAGGGGAACAAGGATGGTATCATTGACTTCACAGGGGAACAAGGATGGTATCATTCCATGCCTTATTGGCAAACATATTAGCCCACTGTCACTACATACAATGCCGCCTCTGATAACTTTAAACATTTCTCAGCGTTCAGAATGTTGAAAACATCTTGAGCTAATACAAGTGACAGCAGATAATGCACTTCGTAACAACTGCATGAGGCTAATGGTTTCCTATCATATCTTACTTTGGAACCTCCCATTCCATTAAAGAAAGTGTTCTAATTATTTCTTTATAATTTCTAAGCAAATTCCTGGAGTTAGCTATACAAGCGAATTGCAGGCATCAACTATTAGCTATGACATATATCATTACATTTTTCAAGGCGCACACAATTTACAATTCATATTAGGAAAAATACTTACTCATTATAATAATTCTAACGAAATTCTATGCATTTTATATTCTAAATTGTAAGAGTATTTTTAACTTGAACTTCAGTGATCATCTATTTATATTTACTAGCTTTATGAACTACAGGAACTAAAATTCGGCAAAAATGAGAAGCATAACTTTCACGTATAAACAATTTTTCTAGCATTTTTATTATATATGTCATTTGAAATATTGTTGAATTTGTTATATTTGGCCTGTTACTGTTGGTCTAGGTTTAGGAACCAGGGTTTCATAAACACGGGGAAGCGTGAAATCTACCATATTCAAAATGACCATGAATTTTCAAACTAAAAGCAGCAACAATAATTCATTTTAAAGTTTAACAGCATTAATATACAGGGTGTCCCAAAAAGATTGAAACGCGCTTTAATTCTTTAACCGTTAGAGAGAAGTAGGTGATGTAATTTTAAAAAATGTTCAAAATAAGATAAGAGAGAAAATTACATTAAGAAAAAAAATTCACCTATAAATTTTAAAAAGTTACATTTTTTAAATTTTTATACAACCCCTCTATGCAAATTTGTCAATTAGAAAGTGTTTCCTTTCCATCCCAGAAGACCATTAAAAAAACTGCATCACTGTATCTTTAAAATTGAGTGAGTTATGCGTAATTGAAAATTGAACGCTGTTTTTAGAGACCATATACCAAAATGGAAATGTAAATTTGCAACAAATTATAAACACATAAAATTTTTATATTATTTACAAAACACATTTTTGCGTATTTACGGTAGATTCATGGTATAGTTACAGAATTGTCTTTTGTTTTAATCTTATCAGGGGCAAGTAATTTTATGCCATGTATTCTAAATTTACATTAGAAATTTTATAAGATTTCGTTGAAAATCGATAAAAGCCATTTGACAGATTTGTATAGCAAAATTTATAAAAAAGAAAAATGCTGTTAAATTATTCTGGTAGAATTTTAATTGTTTTAAAATTCATCACATTTTTGTCAAACCGACATTCTAACAAATTAACTGCCAGACGATTTTTGACTTTCAATTAACTGGAATTTAGCCACTTCTAATACGTGTATATTAAAGTTTTTTTTTAAGTTACATAAAGAAATGCAGACGATTATTTTCAATTTACTTATTTAGTTCCAATATTATTTCTTTCCTTTACAACTCAACCAAGATTTCCTCGTGCATATCAAAATAAAGTTTAGAAATCATTCAGCGATGTTGAGTTTCATATTGTCGAAGTAAAAATACTGTAACTAATTTTGCATTATGGTACTTTTAACAAATGACGAACTATTTGAACTGGCAATGATTTATTCTATTTGCAATAATAAGAAATAATGCAGAAACTGCTCGGGAATTGGGACGGCGATATCCCTATTTGCCTGAAATTTCACGTACATTTGTTTATCGGATGATGAGAAGATTGAGAACTACCGGTTCATTTAATCCAAGACTGGTAGAAATATCTTGTACAATGAAGGCCAAGAAATTGATATTATTGCATATTTTTCTTCCAACCCACTATCAAGCATTCGAAAAGCAAGTGCAATTATAGGATTACCTAGGACGTCAATCCATAGAATACTTGAAAAACACAATTGGCATCCATTTTGTATTCATGGACTTCAAGCACTCCATCCCTCTGATTTTAACCGGCGTGTAGCATTCTCCAGTTGGTTATTAATCCAACAGGACACAGATTCAAACTTTGTCAAGAACATTATGTGGACTGATGAATGCTTGTTTACGGAAAATGGACACATAAATGCACACAACGATCATTATTGGAATGATACAAAACCATTTTTTGTGCAAGAAATACATCACCAGAGAAAGTTTTCTGTGTCCGTATGGTGCGGAATTTGGAACGGAAAACTGATTGGTCCAGTGTTTTATGAAGGAACACTTACAGCTATAAAATATTTGCAACTTATTTTAAATGGCATAATTACAGATACTTTGGAGACGACACCATTGTCATTAGTAAAAAAAAATGTATTTTCAACAAGACGGAGCGCCTGCACACAAGGCTATAAATGTAACAAACTGGCTCAACGAAAACTTTAATAAACAGTGGATTGGTCTGAATGGACCCACAGAATGGCCCCCAGATCTCCTGATCTAACTCCACTCGATTTTTATTTTTGGGGCCGGCTTCGAACGCTAGTTTATAATACTCGCCCCTTAAATGTAACTGACCTTAAACAAAAGATAATTAATGCATGCAATAATATTAAAGGAGGAGAACTCCAAAATATTTACAGGAGCATTATTAGAAGAGCCCAATTATGTATTGGTGTTGATGGAAAGCATTTTGAGAATGCTTTATGATTCGTGTGTTTTTAAATGTATTTTCGTTTTATTTATTATTATTTTTTTATGTTACACTTCTTATAATCTTATGTTGTCAAAACTGTTTAACTCCATCAATAAGGACTTTATTTAAATGCCATTTTGGATTTCTTTTACACTTATTATCTTTTTTTGATCGAAGAATTTCTATTATCAATTTGGATATGGTCCTTATTATTACCGACGAAAAAGTTTTGCAAGTGGTATGGAAAAGCGACATAAGTCAATTTTTTTTCTGTGTTATTATTCAAAAAGTTTTAAAGATACAGTTATGCAGTTTTTTTAATGGTCTTCTGGGATGGAAAGGAAACACTTTCTAATTGACCAAATTTGCATAGCGGGGTTGTATAAAAATTTAAAAAGTGTAACTTTTTAAAATTTATAGGTGGATTTTTTTTTCTTAATGTAATCTTCTCTCCTATCTTATTTTGAACATTTTTTAAAATTACTTCACCTACTTATCTCTAACGGTTAAATAATTAAAGCGCGTTTCAATCTTTTTAGGACACCATGTATAATACATACATAGTTAACATATATAAAGGCATTTTCATACATAAAGAGTAAAATTTATAAGCAATATATCAATTAAAAAAAATTCTTCAATAAATGTATACTTAATAATAATGATATTTAAATAATACGTATATAAAATAATATAAGAATCTTAATTCAAATTGATAAAAATATTAGCACTGTACTGACTTAATTTATGTAATGTGGATGATTTCTCCTTTGAAAAAGAAAAAAAATTCAGTATTCAAAACAATTCGATAATGTTTTTGAAAACCATTTTGTATATTCCTTTTATATTGATTAATTTATATTCCGTGAAGTTATATATATATTGCAAATAACTCAAACATTACTAATTCAGGTATCATCAATAACAGTCTTACTTTCGTCACTTACCAATTTCATTTCCTGTCAAATGAGGATAATCATAATCCTCAAAACCTAAGAAGCTTTTTAAAAAATAGACCAAGAATTGTCATGAAACTTTTTTTTTCAAAAATTAGGTATTAATAAAAGCCTAATTAAATTTTATTTTATTTCTTTTGAAATAAACTGCTACTTATAAGTGAAAAATTAATTATTCATATTCGGGAAATTTCCTCATTAGGAAGAAAAGAAAAAAGAATCTGGAATTTAAATGTCAACTTCTCAATTATAAGCATAAAATAGGAAAATCTATAATATGTTATTCAAAGTTCAAAAAGAATTAAAAATCAGGTCTTTTTATATAAATTATTTAAGCGTAATCAAATAATAGAAGCAATCCATGGTATTTTATTGCATTCAGAATATTTCTCCAATTCGAAAAGAGAATCAAAAATTGGCACCATCCCAGCGAGTCAGGAACATCCACGTTAGTTGAAAGAGTTATAGATGAAAATTGGTTAAGTTTACAACGGTTTTGCTGCAAAATTCAGAAAATTAAATTAAAGATGTTTTTCAAAAGTGAAAGGAAAACTGAGCAAAATCGCTTCTGAATTTTTTTTTTAAAAAATCGAGCTGAAAAGAAATGGTAGATTCCTTGACATCTAAGTTATTATCTGGCAAAATAAATAACATATTAAAAACAGTCAAAATTAAGGCTTGAAAATCACTTTTTGATCCTCAGCTTCTAAGTTCTTGCAGTTACCGAAAAACTTTAAATACAAAAGTTTTTTTCTAAATGAAATGCTAATTCGGCTAACTGCATTTATTTCTCCCTCTTTAATGCTAAGAAAGTTATTGCGGAATGAAAATCCCAACCCTTGCCACCATTTCCACCACGAGCATGTAGGAGACAACCTATCCCAATCCACAGGGAAAGGCAGTTTTGGGTTCCAAGAGACAAGTGCGGTAAAGAACTGAAGAAAGGTCCCCGAAGGCTGGTCTTGAGAACCATCGAAATAGGTGGTCCTCCTATAGAGTTTTACTTAAAACAACCGAATAAATCATTGCATTTCCAAGTACAAACGAATAAAAAAACATTAACTGATTTCCTTTTTCAGCACTACTTTCATAACAGCTTCTGTTATGAGTCATATATTTTGATTTCACTCTTCATATTGACATCAAATCAAGGCGTGACTTATCAAAAATAAGAACTTTAAAGCACGTTTTCTACAAAAGAAAGCATTCTATTTATTTCTTGATAATTCTTAAGAAGATACCTAGGAAAATATTAATTTTCGCCCGAACTGTCGTCAAATAGGATAAAGATAAGCTAATACAATTTTCTCGTCAACAACCATTTTTAGATTTATATTTTTCAAAATACATTGTTAATTAATCAATTTTTCGGATTCGTTTTTAGGTTTTTTCGAATTAAATTAATTCAGAATAAGGAAAATAAAATATTTCTAATCTGTATTGCGTTACCCCAAGTATTGTAGAAAATTCACGCATTTTGTTTTGCCTCGATTAGGGTTGAAAATTCAACACTGGTATAATTCTTTGATCAGTTTTTTTATAGTAATTGCAATAATTAGACCGGGATAGTTTAATTGGTAGGGCGTTTGATTCGCTCCCCTTGGGCTGCGAGTTCGAAGGAGAAGAATATCCGTGTGTGTGTGTGTGTGTGTGTGTGTGTGTGTGTGTGTGTGTGTGTG
>JAOUZG010010951.1:2097722-2118526 GCA_026289955.1 Argiope argentata
AAGAAAAGTTTTCTGAGTTCATGATGAAATTTTGACAGTCAATGCTAATAATTACACAGAAAACTGTCCTTCCTTTTATTTGAAAAATGTTGTTTGAGTTGATGCATGTACTGCTGAAAAAAATACCATATCTAGATATCGATACAATTTACCGATCCGATTGATATTTAGTAAAATCTTAATGGCACATTAACATTTTTTTAAAAATTAAATTCTATTTTTTCTCTATTAGTACTGACCAGTTTATGAAGCTTCGGATTTCAGTATTTTAGGTAAATCATTGGTGATCTCGAAAACGCACTGAGCGCAAATTTGCCCTGCTCTTCTTCAAGATGGCTATGGAGATGGTTTCAAAAAGAGTTGTTCAAAGCTTCGTAGTCGTAAAAGTGTTGAATTTTTCTTATTTAAAATATTAATGAATCAATAAAATTTAACTAAATATAGCTAATGGTAAGGAGGAAGGGGGAGAACTGTGTAAAAATGTAAATTCCGTAATTTTGTCAGCAGTACATGAATTGATTAAAACAACATAATATAAAAGTTCTTTTAATCATGTAGAGCCTTTTTTCCAAATTGATCGTATCTATTAAGATTTAGAAGTTAAGGTCATGATAAAGGTAAATACCCTATATATATCCAATTTTTTACAACATTAATATAATATTTTTCTATTATAAATATTTTTTCGTCTGATTAAGGTAAAAGAATTTTGCCGTGTTGATATATAATAATGATATGTAAAAGTATGAATGATTTTATATAAATGCCACTTCAATAATTTTTTCAGGGCATAACATTTAAGAAGCTTTTATTTAATTTCGAGGTGAGAAAGTGAAAAAAAAATGGAAAAGACTATTCATGTGATGTTTAAGTTTTCCAAATATTTGGAGGCTGTACTTTGAGGACATTTTCATCAGATTGATTAAGTTTATAAACGGCTTTACAGTATTTTTAAATAAAACATGATGGTGTGTCCGGAGGATAACCATCGAGCATGTTATCGAAGGCATCGAACCTAATTTGAATGTGGAAGAAACGTTTTGGGTTACTGTTGAAATTAAAATATGAGTAATACGCCTTTTTTAATTTATGAGAAATAATTTTAAAAAAACTTTCGTTTTTTAAACGTTTTTATTCATCTCATTTATTTAAAATCTATCAAATTACGAAAATAGTTTTTTTAAAAAACCTCTCAATATTTTGATCGCTGAAAGCTTTATAAAAATGTTATTATTATCTATGATAGTTGTAACGACAAATGAAAGAATTTTGATGCGGTAAAGAAAATTAAACGAAATGAAGTTTTGGAAAAGTTAAAAGATCAAAATAGATAATCCTATTTTTTTACACCTAGGTTTTTAATTTTTTATTAAAACTAAAGCACGTAAGGACAATAAGGCCACTTTAAACTTTAAAATAAAAACAGGATGACTGTAGCAATGTTTAAAAAATCAAGACAGCATGTCTGATAATACTATTTGTCCTATTTGAATTTTTCAAAAAAAAATTTCTATTAAATTTCAAATTTGTGGTACATTTTTAAGATAATATGGTCAGGGATGATAATTCTGTTTTTTTAAATGTTTATTTTCCCCTAGTTTTAATTTAATAATATATGAAATCATTGTTAAAAAGAAACGACTTTACTATTTTCATAAAGAAAATTTTTTAAAATTTTATTTGTAATAATTCAAATTTTCAACCCCTCCCCCCCAAAAAAATCTTACATTTTTAAATGCTATCAAAAATTCAAACGACCAAAATTTTTAAATCCTAATCAAGGGCACACAGGAAGGAATGCAATTCAAATAAAAAAAATCTCTCGAAGGAGTAACAGCTTACAGGTGTAACAATCACTAGTGGCTTTATTTCTCTGCGATTTGTATTTAACCTCTAGTGTTTCTTGTAGCTCTAAACCTTTAAATAAAATTCATTGTTCAATAGCAATGGTCTTCCCCGTCTCAAGCTCTTAATTTTTTTGAAATTTGATTTAAAAACTTTGTAAATTGGATAAGTTTATAATATAAACATAGATTTTATTGAAAAACACTGGCCTACCTCCGTGATGGGGTGGAATTGGTCTCAATTTCAGATACATTTTATCTAGAAAAATAGATTGCTAGAAAACTATTCAGAGATGATCAAATAAATTTCTTATTATAGAAACAAATATTAAGAATATCTTAGATTCAGAAGCAAATTTATTCATAATTATTTAAAGTATTCAAAATAAGCATTTTTAGAATAATTTTTGCAGAGGGTAGATTAACTAATTCTAATTTATAAATTAGGAAAGATAAACACCTTTACAAACACCACAAAATTTGAAACTAATATTCAGTAATTAATATACAAAAAGTAAATATTTTTAAATTATTATTACTTAAAACACTTATTAAAATGTAAAATAATGAATAAAAATTATAAAAGTTTCAAAATCAAAAATGTTACCTTATTTTGAAAGAAATTGCTCGAAGCAAGTAACTATATCTATTTGTTTCGCACAAAATGTTATACTGCGTGTTTCACGTATTGTGAGTTTCCGCCACAAAATTTCAGGTTTCATGCACAGAAATTTCGGAAAAAGTGTGAGATTTTGCTTAGTCATATAAGATGGGACTCAAGGGGTGTCTGTGATTCAAGCTAAGTATTTTGATATGCTCAAAAATGTATTTGAATCCTATAAAAAATATGTACTAATACCTTGGAGAAAAAGAAGGAATATGATCGACTGATTTTCTTAGAATTATAATCCTTCAGAACCTAAAAAAACCGGTAAGAAGATTAAAATAATGGGGCATTTTAAATACAAGATTAAGCTTATAGAAAAATCCGTATTCTATTGGGATGCTATCTACATTTCTGAAAGAAAACAGGATGCTACTTTTCTGCTATTATATCGTGATTCAAAGTGGAAAGGTTTTTTTCAACACAGAAATTTAAATTTATTGTCCATTTTGGGGATGCCACCCTAGGAAAGCGCTAGCAAGTCTGTTATGCAAGAATGTTATAATAAGACCACTACTTAGAGGGCAGTGCAGGGTGGCCTATAGGCCGAATGGCCTAAAAATTGAATCATAGGCATTTGAGATTGTGCGCTCGTTAGTTATTAAAAAACACATTCGCACAAAAATCAACAACCAATGCAATCGCAAGAATTCTGCAGATGTTATGTATGAGTTCCGCGTTTCTCCACAACTCTTTCCGATCTCAAAACAGTGTGCTCTGCAGAAGATCGTAGTACGCTTTCATATCCCAAATAATGCAGTCTTTCAAATGCATTAGATCTGTGGACTGCTTTTGGAAGACTTGCTTTTCGGTAGAAAAAAAACGTAAGTCTTAAAAGATAAAATAAAGCGAGTATGGGAGCTAAACAGTTGGAAAATAGCGGCTGAATATACACTGAAGTAACAAAATTCATGGGATAGCAATATGCAAATATACAGATGGCAGTAGTATCGCAGCGAAAAAGTATAAATGCGCAGTTCGTTTTCCAGAGCTTTTATTTGTGTTCAAGTTATTCATGTGAACAGGTTTTTCGTGATTTATGGCGGCAGGACGAGAATTAACAGACTTTGAACGTGGAATGTTAGTTGGAGCTAGACGCATGGGCCATTCCATTGCGGATATCGTTAGGGAATTCAGCATTCCGAGATCCACATTATCAAAAGTGTGCCGAGAGTATGAAATTTCAGGCATCCCATGCCATCATGGACAGCGCAGTGGGCGACCACCTGCACTTAACGACCGAGACCGCCAACGTCTGTGTAGAATGGTCAATGTTAATAGACACGCAGCACTTCGTCAAATAACTGCAGGAATCGATGTGGGACGTACGAGGGACGTGTCCGATAGGACTGTGCGGCGAAATTTGTCTTCCTTGGGCTATGACAGCAGAAGACCGACTCGAGTGCCTTTACTGACAGCTCGACATCGGCTGCAGCGACTCTCCTGAGCTCGTGAGCATATAGACTGGTCCCTAGACCAGTGGAAAACCGTGGCGTGGTCAGATGAGTCACGATTTCAGTTGTTACGAGCTGATGGTAGAGTTCGAGTGTGGTGCAGACCCCACGAAGCCATGGACCCAAACTGTCAGCAAGGCACTGTTCAAGCTGGTGGTGGCTGCATAATGGTGTGGGCTGTTTTTACATGGCAAGGACTCGGTCCTCTTTTGCAACTGAACCGATCATTGACTGGAAATGGTTATGTTCAACTGCTTACAGATCATTTGCAGCCATTCATGGACCTCACGTACCCACACAACGATGGGATTTTTATGGATGACAATGCGCCATGTCACCGGGCCAGAACTGTTCGCGATTGGTTTGAAGAACATTCCGGACAATTCCAGCGCGTGATCTGGCCACCTAGATCGCCCGATATGAATCCCATCGAGCATTTATGGGACATCATCGAAAGGTCCGTTCGTGCCCAAACTTCTGCACCATCCACACTTTCACAATTATGGACGTGTATACAGACAGCATGGCTCAATATTCCTGCAGAAGACTTCCAACGACTTGTGGACTCCATGACACGTCGAGTTGTTGTCCTTCGCCGGGCAAAAGGAGGACCGACACGATATTAACAGTCATCCCATGACTTTTGTCACTTCAGTGTATGTTCAATTGTGAAACTTTGCCGTAACAACTATCGATCTTCATGTTGAACAGGAGGACGTTCATTGTCTCAGATGAAAATGTAGGCTGGAAATGTGGATTTGGGATCCAAAATGCTCTTAACATATCTTGCCCCCGTTGCCCAAGGGCGGAGTTGGGCATAAACCTTGTAGGAATCAACTGTTAAAAAAAAGAACAGTGATGATAGTTGCTATTAAATCGAACCACACCATAACTTTTGCAGAGTACAATGAAAGTAAGTGAAATTTCTTTTTCTCAGATGGGACAATTGTGATTGTTTATTTGACCATTTAATTGAAAGTGGGCCTCCGTTCACAGAATAATCCCTGGCTAAACAGTCTCGATGTCCATGTCTGGAAGAAACTGTAGTCCAAATGTTTTTCGAACTTCTGCATCCTATTGGGACAATTCATGAAAACTATAGATTTTATAACCTTAATAACCCAGTATTCGTTTCAATACAATCCAAACGTGTGAAAAGGGGACAAGGGCATTAATAGTCCGAGAAGCAGTTGATAGATTAATAAACCCGTGTGGAAATTGGCTAGATGATTCCGAGACCGTCATGAAGTCATATTGCATGCTATTTGTTGTTGAAGCCGAGGTTCTCTTGTGGTATTGGGACAAGAAGTGTGAATTTCTTGGTCACAGTTTGGTACAGTGATCTGCCTGCCACTCTGGCAACGAACACATGGTCTATAATGCTTACTGTCCAAATTCCATGCCATTATATTCCATAAAATGCCTTTCAGTGTCATTTATAGGTGATTTTTTTAACAATTTTTTTATTTAATAAATCTCAAGCTCATTATTTGAGGTCTGAAATGTGGAGAATCACCAGATTGTAAGAGGAATTTTTTTTAATGATTACAATACTTTCTCTATACTCCTACAAGAAAGTAAAAAGGGGCAAATTTACGAAATCTAAATGAGAGCTCCAAAATATAGGTAAACAAAAATTTCAATAGCTACATGAAATATAATTGAATTAATTCAACCTGGCATGCTGCAGTTGCACTCTCTCGGTTTTCTTTTTCAAAATAATAGAGAACTCCCTGTTTTGGCATAATTTTAAATTAACACTTAAATATCACAGTAACCGTATTAGCAGTTGGAGCTGTAATTCCCTCAAGTGTCGAATTCATACCTAAATGGCATTAAAAAGTTTCACGGGCAGCTATTTTATAATAACACTCTAAAACAAATTTACAACACAGTATGTACCATTTCGTTCTGGAAAAATAACCTATCCAATTTTTTTATTTAATGCTCATCAATACTATCGCAGTTTCGTCAATTAGTATCCTTAACGGTCAGGCAACTATATAAATTGAGAGATCTTAACATCATTTAAATGAAATGACACAGTAAAAATTTACTTATAAATAAATGGTAGGATTATTGTTGTTTCATTTCCAATGACAAAATATATTGTTACAGAAAAATCCAAATCTATGTTTTGTACGATAAAATGCCTAAAAGGCTAATTTTGCTTCCATCAGATATCTGAAAGGTACAAATTTTTAAAAATATTTAAATATTATTAAACTATACATTATTTATATTCTCTTTTGAGCAAATTTTTATCGTAAAGGAAATTTAAAATTAGTTGTAAATATGATATATTTTTGTAATCAGTTGAAGGTCTAAATACAACCAAGCCTTTACTTCAAATCTATTCAGATTTGAAGATTTTAAACTCTTTTATTAAAGATAAATGCATCCAGTTTACTTATAATTTTTGCAAATAAATATGCTCTCATTTTGTAATCAGATTCGTTACTGTGATTTTAAAAATTAACGTAATCTGGAATGTAGATAAGAAATATCATCGTAATTAGTGTTTTTTCTTCTTTTTTTTTATATTACGGTGTGTAGTACTTGTATACAAAAATTTAAATGAATTTTTTTTTGAATGACGTATTTACAAGATTGCCGTCATTTCATCTTACAACAAATAAATACCCTTGATTTTATGCAGGCTCCACATCTTCTTTTAAACTACAGAGTCCATTTCAATTATATTCAGTCAATCATTACTTAATAATTGAAAAAATTGTATGTGTATTGGATATTCCTGCTACAATATCTGCGATTAGGGGTTTGTAACATTATAAAGGACTCAATTTCGAAAGCGTTTGGAAATATTTAGTATATTTTCAAGCAATAATACTTTTTGAAAATTTATAGAATTTTCCTAGAACATTTTGGAATATTTTAAATAATTCATGAATAATTTTGAATGCCACTGCATTTTGAAACAATGCAATATTTTATTATAAACAATATATATAGAGAGATATTGTTTTTCAAAAATTCAGGTACATTTGGGATTATTCTAAAATATTTCCAAATACTGTTACATTTTGAAAATTTTTAGTCCTTAAACGTTTCTTAAACAATATGGAGTATTCCAGATCATTCTAAAATATAATAGAAATGTCTAAATTAAAGAATTAACTGAAATTTCTAGACCAATCTAGAATTGCCACATGTTTGTAGGATATTCTGGAGTCTTCTTGCTATAGATAAGAGTTTAAACCGTATTTGACGAAAGAAACCGGCGTGAAATGTTTAATTACTTCAACTTAACCTGAAAATTTTTAACCGAGATTGGTTTGTTAAATATGAAACTCCTTTATTTCTATGAAATTAAATCATTGTGTTTAGAAAAATAGCAGACAATGTTATCATTGAGATGTGTGTAAACATCAATACAGTGATTTAGTAGTATTTAAACGGAAATGGTATGCCTTTGGTCAGATTCCACTGAGCAAAATATTATATATTTATATGTAATAAATTCAAGTTTCCGAAATTTTCAAAATTCTAATCATTTCTATTAATTTCAGATGTCTCAAAGACATGTCGGACTAGGTATTTTGGAGGGAAAAAATCTTTTCGACTACATAAAAGCCTAAACCGCATTTCCAACAGTTTCTTCCCTCTTCTTTGAAAAAGCCGTGGTGGCGAAGAAATAAGGTTTCGACTCCTGACGTGAAAATTTTAGGTACGATTCCATCGAAGAAACATCACTAAGAGAGGAAGTAAGTCTGCCTCATGCTTACTTCATCGAGGACCAAATGGTCTCTCGTTTTAAAGATGGGAGACGTTTGTTTAGGAGTGTGAAACACAAGCGTCGTTCTCGTTATCTGGCGACAATTAAGAACCACGCGATCTTTTCCAAAATGAGACACTAACGCATAGCAAAACAAAATCTTCTCTACATGTTCCATCAATAAATATCATGCACATTGCGTTTTCAAATAATGCTCATTGACTGCACTTAAAGAAATGCTGTAGGAGTTAAATTCAATTTAGTTATTTTAATATCCTTAAATAGACTAAATAAACTCATTAAAATAAATTGAATTTTGAAATATTTTCTGCAAAATGTCTTTATACTTTTAGCATCGTCTGTTTCATTATTACCTTGGTGTAAAATAAAATTTAAAAGTCCACAGAAAAATAAATTTTATTTGACAGCAATAAATGCATTAAGCCCACATAATAATACATTATTAACGAAGGAGAGCTAAATAATCGCAATTTCAACTTATTAACCATAATATTACTAAAAAACAAAAAATACATATTAATAATAATATTAATTAATATAAAAAACAATTATCAACTTTTTCAAAAACTAAAACAACTCATTTCAATAACTATTACAAAAATTGTTGTACTTATGGAGCGAATACAGCCAACTGAATTTACAATTCTTTCCGCTCAGTCTCGTTACTGAAATAACGAAATTACGAAACGGCTTATTTCATCACTCTGGGAGACGGAAGAAAGGCATGGTATCCTCCTGACACTTTTTTTTAAACATTGGAGCCCTCCAGTTTGCTTTCTACATCTTCGTTATTTCATCATTCCCATTGAGCTGTGAGGCATGAACGCTGTCCAGATTAATATCCGTGATTTGGCGAGGACGTACCTTGATTTTGAGCTTCATATGTTTGAAATCTCTGTAAAAGGTTGCTATGAATAAGATGCTGAAGAAAGTGAAGGCCCATTCTGATAGAGAACTGATGATGTAGTAAAAACTATACTGTAAATAGGAGAAAGGAATAGAGGTTAAATGAGTAATTCGAAAAACACAAAATAGCCACGTCGATCTATGCCAGAATGGTAAGATAATAATAAAGCTTTTATAACACTAGATTCTTTTAGAAAACTTAATTGTTATTGGAACTGGAATTGTTTTTGTTCGAAGTGTAAAAGTCAAAACCAAAATGTAAAAGCCACAAAACACTGAAAAAATTATCAAAATAAATTTGAATTTCAGTCGAATTTAGGATTATTTTCATGATTTTTAAGGCATTTTTAAAAAATATGTGATGTTTACTGCTGCTTTATTTCCTTAGAGTAACGTTTTCAAGGGCGGTCATTTCATATCTTTGATAAAAACCATTTCGTATATTTTTAAGTACGCGAATAAAAGAATGTTTCAAAATGTTTACATTTTTTTTAAATTATTGCCTACTTTTCAGCCTTTGATATAATTCACAGAGCAATGTTATTAATACTATGGATTCTTACTAACCAAAGCTTTTCTCAAACCACAATAAGATGGCACATTTTATTAGAAATAAATTCATATTCATCCATTTTTATAAGAAAATATTTTCATCGAAACACGAAACCATACAAAAACCGTCAGTTGTAGTATATTAGGAAAATTTATAAAATTCTTTCTTTGCAAAAATGAACCAAGTTGAGCTAAATAAAAACGTCAAAATATTAAGAATATTTGGTATATTACAAGTGTGCATATATGATTTTTTCCGGCATATTTAACATTTTTCAGCCCACTTATACTAGACATATTATACATTTGCATATAATATTTTTACAACACTGGTTTTAAATAAGTATTGTTAAGTAGCTTTGATTATCTTTGTAATCTATAAATATATATAAATAAATAAAATTCATATGAAGTTTATACGTTATAGAAATTCAAAATACAGAAGTGATTTCCTTCAAATTTTCCTCACTATTACTTTAAACTACATAAATTTAAATAAAGATTTTACAACAATAAACCAAATCACTGTTTTTCTAATAATTTAAAATTAAATGTCGATATACAGGAAATATTATTTTTTCAGTATTGCCATTCTTATTTAATGAATATATCACAGACATTTAAAATCATCGTATTTATTTACCTCCACATTTCTACTTACAACGTTAAATTAAATTTTTTATAATTAGCTAGCTAAAATTTAGAAAATTATTGTTAGAGCAAAAATGTAGGCACAAAAAAAATTCTAAACTCAGGAGGACAATAAGATAAGAAGATTAATCCCCAGTAAACATTAAATGTATATAAGTCTAAGAGCTGCAAGGGTTTACACCTGTGAATCGGATTATATATCTAATTATATTATCCTCTTTTCTTTTCTTTTTTTTTTGCATACTTTTTAACTGTGCAAAAGAAGTGTCATCTAATTATATAGTAGGTGTGGAACAGTCAGATGGAATCATTGGCATGTGGCAATGACTGTGCTAAGAGGAAGAAACATTGACTAAAAATTTAAATATATGCAATAGAAATTCCAATTTACTTTCAACGTTTCTATTAAAACTTTGAGTTTTAAATTCTGGTTTTGTTCCTTATATTTTTGATAACAAAATTCTTAATCTATTTTTCAATTCACTAATAAAAACGTTTCTGTTTGTTTACGTTTTGTTCTTTTCCACCAATTTTATTTCACAGCTGTTGTTTTCTACCTCTTCTAAACATTCTTCTTAAGAAGGAAGTATCCGTTTATAGTTTATATTTAATGCGAATAAGGAAACATTTATAATGAAGAGCAGAAGAAATATATTTGTTGTTGTTGTTATTGTTGCTGCGCCTGTTTCAAATCAGAGGTTACTTAGAGATCACAAAAGCTGCTGTCTTCGATCAAATCCATTATCACAATAAAATATCGATATTTACTTTTAATATGTATTTTTTATAATAAGATTAAAAAATTCTTTTTCCATTTAGCTTATACAAAAATTTTATTATTGCTTTGGGTGTGTAATTATATTGATGTAGGCATCAATAACCAAATGGGGGGGGGGTATTATTGAATTAAGAGCTTTCTTTCAAATGTTTCTACAGGATGATTTAATGAAGCAAAACTCATGGAAAAAACGAAATTCGTGTTGGAATTTTCATACAGTGTGACTCAAAATAACATCAACAAAATGAAAAGACGAATGAGATGAATGGAAACCAAAGAAAACCTATAGGCAAATCTTATAGAATTACAAATGCAATTTAAAATCCCTAGAGGTAAATAGCCTAATGATTTTCAGATGGCCTAATAGACTTGTTCCGTTTGAATCTTAGATTCCCCATAAGTAACAAAAAAAAATGTACATTCCAAATTGGTTGATATGAATAGTTATGCGTGGACACTTAACAGGTTCCGCTTCTTAAAATTTTAAAGTTTAGGAATGTAAAAATGCCATTATTTAAGAGTGTATAGATACGATAAATATATTTATTGTAATTCATTAAAAAATGTAGACAGATTATAAAACAAAGTATGATAAACATGTAATAAACATGTATAAAACATTAAGATAATATGTATAACTTACAACACTTACATAAATATTTATAAGCAAGAAATATATATAAAAATTTAAAATTATGATTAATTCACAGGAAAAATATTTCTATTTATTTAAAAATATTAATAACTTAATGTCTTTAATGCATTAAATATATTTAAATAAAAGCAAAAAATTATATACACAATGTCCATAATTAAACGACTCTACTTTAAAAATGTCTACAGGCCAAAACTACTGTTCAGAAATTTATGAAATTTTGTATATGACATAATGAAGGGATGGAGATTTGTTTGAGCAAATAAAAAAATTGCTCAGCCACCAGGGCCAGTTTTTCAAATTTAGCATATATTTGACAAATTTAATTCCAACAAAACATATTAAATATAACAGCCATCATTTTCCACTATCATCTGAAATCGTAAGATAGAATGTTCCACAGTTGACCTTAGTGTGTTCTGGGAAATACTAAGAACATGCTGTGAGCTGCTGCTTTTTAAATCAGGTAAAGTTTTTGAATTATCAAGACTTACTAAATTCTTTAAATATCTTCAAAGCCAAAAGTCATATGGATTTAGGTCTGGGGATTGGGGAGTCCATAGATTACGAATGTGGCGGCTAATGACTTGTTCATCTGTAAAATGATTATGTAGAACACTCTTTACACAAGGGCTAATGTGTGGAGGAGCTCCATCTTGCACGAAAATTGTGCTCAAAAGGCATTGACGTCTTTGCAAATCCTGGACAATTTTATTCTGAATTAATGATGCGTATAGCAGTTTGGTGATCAAGCATGTTACCGGTTCTCTCGCAAATAATTCCTCGAAGTAATACGGGCCGAGAATAAATGATATAAAAAACCAACACCACTTTGGAAGTAACTTTTAAGATTGAAGGGACTTTTAAGTATGAGGGTGGATTTTCTCTATCCCGAATTCGGCAGTTGTGAATATTCACCGAGCCATCCAAATAAAAATGAGCTTCCTCCAGAGAATATTCCACGGCCATTAAGTATTCACTTCGAAAATGAGCAAGAAACTGAAGTGAGAACCGATGCCGGATGTCGAAATCATTTGGAAGCAACCTCTGCACAAGTTGAAGCTTGTGTGTATAATACTGGAGGATACTCCGCATGAGGCGTATCCGATGCATCTGACAAACTTCGGACACTGGGACTGGCCTGTGCATTCGGAGCTCTGTCCTATTCCACTTGAAACGCAATTTTCTCGATTGCTTCAGCGAAAACAGATTTTCTTCCTCTTCCAGAACGAACCTGTTTCTTCAAATTTAGCAGTCATTAATCGAAGATTTTTAATAGTCAATGGACCCTTTTCGTATCCCATTCAAAGTCCGATTTTTCCGTATAGCAGCCTGTGCGGAATCCTTGTTTTGGTAAATCAATTTAATTAACAAAGTTCAATCTGGTAATTGTAAGGACACTCTGATTAGCAATAACGACATATCGAAGTCTCAGCAGAAGTTTTTAGGTTTTATAACAGATGCTTCGACAAAACTTTGCATTTTTGATTCATCTTTGTTCATTCAAATCTCTTGTTCGAAAATTCATTTCGGAACAAGTTTTCGGGAAGTTTTTTTGTATTCGCTCAAACAAATTCTCGTTCCTTCACTATAAAATTCCATAACTTTCTGAACAATAGTTTCGCCTGTTTAAAATAGGGTTGTTTAATTATGGATCTTTGAGCTATCGTTCAACGCTGCAATCCCTCTTGATGCGGACATCGTTAGCCCTTCTACATTTTGCTGAGATTTGGCCTGGAAATATTATTTGAAGGGAAAAAAGTATACTTTATTTATAGTAAAATTATTCCATTAGAACCGTGAAAAGTACTGGTGATAGCACATAAAAAATGTTAAACTTTCTCTTAAAAATGCTTCAAAATAATAACACTTCTATTATGTTTATATATCCTCACACGATACGCCTGAAAAATAAAAGCTATTTTTCAAGCAATTATTGTAAAATTCGACGGCGGTCAATGTACTAAAATATCAAACAAAATTTCCAAGTATAAGAATAATTTTGCTTCAATGCTGGAGAATCTGGTTTTGAAGTTATGCCCATTATCGTCATAATCACTTAATTTGACTGATATTAGGATTTTTATTTATCATTATTTTTAATTTATTTAATAATAAAAAATAACCAAATGTAAAAAAAATTCATATTTTACATTTCTCACTATTCCAGAAGAATAAACTAGTTGAAATATCTTTTGTAAACAGATGACATTCATGAATATATTTTTCATTAATATACGTTTTAAAATTGCTATAGACAGTGCTTTAATTTTGTAACAATATCTATGTTGGTGGCTTGACGTGCAATTGAAAGTTCATTTAGAATAGATGGTGAATGGCGATTTCTATATTCTGTCATGAGTTCTTACGAAAAATGCAAACTATAATATATAAGAATCTCAACAGCAATATTTCAAATTGCTATGAATAACTTATAAATTAGTATTTATAATCATCCTTCGAATTTTAGAAAAAACTGATATAGATCTTACCTCAAACACCTTATCAGTTTTCAAAATTCTCGTCAAGAAATCTGAAATTTATCAAAATGGTGGATTCGATTGTTCTAATTAAAAACTTTGAACTGTGTTTACTATTATTGTGTGAAACTTCGCAGATTCAGAATTTTTTACTAGTAATCAACATTTCACTCAAATTATAAATCCTCATTTTGCTAATTGCTTAATTTCAATTAATATTTTTAGTTTAGCTGTATTCCATTAATAGAGTAAAAAATAACAAAATCTTTTAAGTTAACTTAAACAAGGTTATACAAGTAACCTTGGAATCAAAAGCTAAACTATTCCTGTGGAATAATGATACGTTACTAAAAAATGACCAAGCAATTTACAAATGGGAAAACAAATGCTTTCAAACTCCTATTTTCCGCGTGTCATTGAAAGAAAAATAATTAAAGAAATAAACTTTGAAAGAAAAAAAAACCTAAACCCTGTAAACAAATAAGTACGTAATCAAATTTCTCAAAATAAAAAAAGAAGACAAGAAAAAAAACGAGTCGCAACAAACTTTCTGTCATATTTAAACTGCTTTTTCGGTGAAGAAAAAGTAATAAATAGTGTGAGAGACCGATTCTTGTTTATCCTTGAGTTTAATAGTTCTGCTTCAGACGATAAACTATTAATAATTGAGCAAATGAACTTCTTTTCTAAAGCACGAGAATCTTTTGTCTACAGCAAACAAGGCTATTCTTTCCGCCTTCGGTTCACTTTCCTTTAGAATGCTTGACTCTGCACTTCAATTCTGCGGTCTTGTATTGACTCGATGCTATTCGTATATCTCCACCAGACAAAAAAAAAAGAGACTTAACTTGAACTCAAAGCGTATGAACTCAAGCGTTTTTAACTTGAACTCAAAGCGTATGAATTTCGCAGAAAGATGTAATTAATCACATTTCAGTCTAATGATCATCTTAAATAAACTTTATCTTACTTTTGGTTTAGTTTTTTAAGTACCAGAAAAGTAGAGCAATTTTTTTATTATTATTATTTATCTCGAAGGCTCGAAGATAATTCGCCTGCTGATAGGATTTTAACTTCAACAAGGCCAAATTCAAATTACCGATTAGGTAAGCGTCTAGGGCCGCTGGGCGGAGGTGCGGGGGGGGGCAGATTGATTATAAATATTATTTACCTAGTTGTTGAATAAGTAAATGGACAAAAACTGTAATGAATTATAAAATACAGGAATAATATTGGCCGTATTAAGCATAATTGATAAAGTTCGTATTTATTTTTATATTATTCACCTATTTACTACAGCTTCTATAGTGTGAAACGTCGGCTTAAAAGTAGTTATACACACAGGTGAATACGCCAGTCATAAAATATAAAAAGAATAAATACGTATGAGTAATGCATATCAATAAAAGTTTCATAATATTGCTAGAGCATTCTGAATAATTAGCTATAATCGCCAAGTTATAGATAATTAATCAGATTACTTAGCTAAGTTGATTAATTAGCTAATAATCAATTGGCTATAATTAGCAGAGAAATCGTCAAAGTAGCGTTGAAAATTTGCGAAATTATTCCAGTTGTTAGATGAGTATCAAAGTTTTAATTTGCTTAATCCTGCCAAATAGAGATGAAGGGAATAACGATAACTAATGACTCACTCATGAGAACTGCATTCGTATGAAAGAAATATGTACTGAAACCTGTTTAACAGTTCTGACTGGCCACCTTTGTAGTAGAATTTCTCCACAGGCAATGTATACTGATTTTCAGATTTTCCTATTTATTTAAAAAGTGAAGATTGAAGAAAGACTGTCCGTCGCAAGATTTCCCCATAGATAAAGCATTCTGAATTTTTGTTTCGATTTCTCTGAAGATGATTAAGGATGTTCAGATGAGCTTCATAATATATATTCATATTAAGAGCCTTCATATGAAACAAAAATGTGCGAAATCGGACCAGTAGTTCAGGCTGGATGAATTGCTCATTAGGTTTCCCAGTTACCTAAAATATTTATATAATATCCTTTCCAGTGCTTCACTCTTTTACGGCATTGTTTTATCTTTCATATTTTTAACAAAAAATTATCTGCATTTTGTACATTATTAAAAAAGTATTTTTCATAGCTTCATATTTTACTATTAGCTACTTTTTACTCTTTAACATATTTCATGTTATATTACAATAAATAGTATAGAATTCAAAACTCACTTTTAAAAATTTAACTACCAAATAGAGTTCGAGTAATCATTTAAAATCTTTTGAATAGTTGTTAAATTTTGAAAATGTTAAAATATTTTATTCTTATTGTTAATACACATTTAAACAAAATTCCAGAACACTAATGCATTAACCCAGTTAATCAAAATCTGCCAGATGCGTATCAGATGATCTAAATAATTAGTCGTTACGAAAATTAATCGCCAACTGTGGTAAAATAGCTCCCATTACGGCACGACTGTGCTCTCATTTAAGAGGTATCATTAAGAGGTATTATCGGTCATTGGAAAGTAGGTAACTTGATCCCACACCATTTTTTGCACCCACCAAGTAAACGGCAACTTCTAATTTATATCTTCGGGGAAAGCTCTCAATGGGCTAATATATCAAGAAATGAATGAAAATACATTAGCAAACATTATTAATACATTAAGAAAGAAATGTAAAATCTTTCAAAATCCCACCAAATTAAACAAAATAATATAAAAATAGACATTTATTCCATGTCATAACTGTATGGAAATGTTATCAATGCAACAAACAAATTAATTTTAATTTACAATTTCCAAATAAAGTGTCAGGAATCAAATAATTTTAACTTCATTCTGAAAAATCGATCGTAACTATTCATATCTGATATTCTGGATAGGTTTAGTTTCAGTGAAACGGTGGGTTCTAACTGAGTACATTTACATTAATCATCAAAAGTATTAAAGTTCATAGAAAATTGCGGATATACTTCTGAGAAGAAATAATTAATCACTGTGAAATTGGAGAAAGTTTGTTAGAAACTGCATTAAAAATTAATTGCTCGAAATGCAAAAATGCATTCGTTTCGACTGTTTTTTGAAACAATATTAACAAGATCTAAACGCAAACGTCTATACGCTTACGTAAAAGAATTGTTTCAAGCCAAATGAGACTTAAATTTACAGCTGGAAATAACCTTGAGAAAATAAAATAAATCAGCTGGAAGCTCTGTAGTATTTCCTTCACTTAGAAGTAGCAATTCTGGGTTTTTCCAAAGCCATTCATACGAAAATGCATGGAGCAGAATTAGGAAATAAAGGACAAAGCAAAAATCAGATGATTTTCTCTTTCATCAGAAAAAAAAATAATAGCTTCATTTATAGCGACCGATTTGGCGACTCTTATTTGACATTGTAGTATGTCTTCACGAGAACGTCCCGTCTCATTAGATGGTAACCCTTGTAAAAGGGGTTCATTATTGTGTTCCTGCCCGTCATGCGGTATGATAAGTATTCCGGAATAGGATCGATAATTAGTCTAGTTTAACTTTTGGGCCATCAATAAGACATAAGACGAGTG
Organism: Argiope argentata; assembly: GCA_026289955.1. Lineage (NCBI taxonomy): Eukaryota > Metazoa > Arthropoda > Arachnida > Araneae > Araneidae > Argiope > Argiope argentata. The sequence goes on from JAOUZG010010951.1 coordinate 2,115,008, forward strand.
GAATTGTTCCAGTGCCTTTTTATTATACCACCAAGAGCTATTAAAAATTTGTAAGATAAATAATCGGAAGGGAGGTCAACAATCAGCTTGGTATAACTTTTTATGCCATCAAGGATATCGAGTTGGCATATACATTAACATATTTTAGTGATTAAAATATTTCCTCAATAGATTATGATACATGATTTAGCGAAATGATTGATTTTTACTTAAATATTCACACCTTTTGCAGTCTCAATTTTAGAATCATAAAGCAATTTTCTAGTTTGGATTGATTAAAGCGAATATTTTTTTGAATAATACATAAATATCAAGAACGAATTACTATCTACAGAGAAATGAAAAATACAAAAATTTGAAGGGCAAGGAAAGGGGCACTAGAAGCTACTATAAAAATAAAAATAAATAGTAAAATAATTGGAAAAGTCTATGAGCTAACTCAGGAGAATAATTTTATTCATAAAAAGATGAGTTTGAATTTCTCGGCGAAAGCTAACGTATGACATAGGATTTAAGCCTTTAGGTCTAGAGAAATATTGGTTGGCATAGGAGGCATAAATACTCCCCGAATATCTTCTAGGATACAACCCAAATAACATTTGTGTTTAAAAGCAGAAGTTTTTAAAGGAAAGCAAAAGAAGGATGACAAATAACTGCTATGCTTTAGGTACCTATTGCATGCGCTATGCCATTAATCAAATCATTCAAACTATCATGTACAAATTTCGATTGACCTTTGAAATTCAAAAGTTACTTCATTTGTTATTTTCACTAAAAATATTCCTACTTGAAAGACAGAATCATTAAGATTTGATTTTTGCTGTCTTGTGATACCATACCAGTTGTTTCCAGAATCCAATTTACACTTTGCCTGTTCTTGGTCGATAACTTTGTTATTAGTATCAAAAACACAAATTACTGAAAAAGTGTTCACTCCTGTGGAAACATTTTCAGTGGCTACCAAAATGACACCCTCATTCGCTTTTGCAGACTAAGTCATTATTTCTTCAAATTAAGGTGAATCATTGTTTACAGTATTAAATTCTTTCGACGACAAAATTTTCAATTTTTAAATCTTCTGCTTTCTTAATACATGTAAATCGCATTAATATGTAAGGAAATTACCGTTTCTATTGTTTTACTTTTTCAAACACAAATAGAAATTGTGTAACACCAAAAAATTATCCCCGCAACGTTTATAAATCATCACTTTTTATATCTCCGAGTGTGAAAAAACAACACTTTATTTTGTAATGATGTCTGTCTGTGAACACGATACATCAAAAACGCAATGATCTAGACGGATGAAATTAAATACATATTATTATTGGAGTATTAAGGATATTGTACGTAAATTACGTACAGTATCTCCTTACTAAAAGGTTGCCTTTGTGTCCGTTCAGGTGCATGTTCTGACTAATTACCCTTGAAATACAAAAATCTAGAAGAATTCATTTCAGCCAAAATTATCACCAAATTTGCGTAATTTTAGGGAAATTCCATGCAGAAGCTCAACTTTTATGTGAACGCGATAACACAAAAAATGAAGTTACCTATATAAATGGCATTTAATATGCACTCTTGTTATTAAATATCGATTTTTGGTTCCACTTGTTAGGCAAAACGTTCAAAATGCATGTTCGAGTTTTACTCATTTATTATGAACAAAAATTTGTGTTATCATATCCTGTCAGTAAAGAAAAAGTCACAATTACTTGGATTAATTAATTTAATATGCATTCTTGTCATTAATATATACTTTCTTAACTGTTATTTCCAGTTGTTAGATAGTGAGGCATCCAAAATACATTTCTTGGTGGGTTTTTTTCTTCTTCATATATTACGAAATGCAAATTGTTTTATTACTTACTATTAGTAACGTAAATCAATGAGAGAAATAATCCGGTTGGATTTTGAGAAAGTCATTTAAATAGAATTAATTTAAAATAACCGAATTACTTCGATAACTAAATCGAAAATCAATCTACAGTATAGAAAGTATAGGATATTAAGATACATTTCTAACCTAATTTAGCCTATACTACAAACAAAATTTTATTTATTTTATATCTTTAGGTAAAAATGACTGATTCGTTTGGTTTTTTTTTTTTTTTTTTTTTTTTGAAAATAGACAAGCACAGAGTCATTCAAAAACTTTTTCGAAAACTTTAAATAAAAATTAAATAAACTTACTTCTTTTGATTCCAGTGAAATCTCTCCAGTTTCAGCATCGATAATCCTTGGACCCATTTCTTTCATCGCCGCATAAAATGGAAGGCACGCTAATATTGTTAGTTAAAGTTTAAATTTTCAATTTATGGAAAAAATCCAATTACCAAAATGATTAGGTCGTATCTATCTGTGCCACCACTTATGAGCAATTAAATAGAACTTGAATCTGTTTAATCAATGCTAATAGTGCACTTGAATGATGGATACACAATTCACTATTAAAAACGAAAATACAGCGCTTTAAAAAATGCATTTTAAAACGTCTTGTCTTTCTATATTCGAGCCTAATATATAATCATTTCAGCAGTTTACTGTGTTTCTAGCAACAGTTGATTGTTATTACTCGATTGATAATCAGCTTTTACTATAATGTCGCTAAAAAAAACGCTATCACACAGTTACCGTGGCCGAGAGGTAAAGTACGACTATTCGCGACACACAAGGTCACAGGTTCAAATCTCAGGCAGGCGTCATTGCAATAATGATTTGACTCTCTTTTAAATGTATTGTTATTTATTAATGTCGCAGAAGTTGCATCTTTCTAGAAACTTCTTTATCCTGAATCTTCTGTAAAAGTATCAATACGGAAGTACACGAGCAGTTAGCTTCAGTTTTTCTTAACTGCATGTTGCGAGTTGCTGGAAAAAAAGCTAATAAAATTGATGTTGTGCTACTTTGTGACTTGTTATTCTTTGCATCTTTGTGACAATATTACTTGCAGATTAATACTGTGCCGTAGGCGTTAATAAAAACGTCGATTGCAATTAATGCATTTGCCTGATACTTTAGCGTCTAATACAACCGATAACTTCTTTTCCCGTCCATGCATTTTAAGCGTAATCTATTAATAGATTTTAGCCCTCTAAATTAATCAATAGCTGTAAATTTAAAAGTCATTTTGCTTTCTACTTTGCCTTTCAGGGCTTCATTAAAAGATAAGAGCTTCAAAAAAATTTAGGCTGATAAAAATAATTTAGTTTAGTTTAGTTTAAAATATTCGTCATATATTTAGATTTTAGAAGGACGGGTATTTTCTTTTTAAATATACTTTTTGATTCATTACACTCTAAAAATTGATATTTATATTCCGAATTTAAATTTTATTGCTATTCATTTTTTTACTAATAATTTGTTATTTAAGTTAACAATTTATTTCAAATTAAAAAGGTTGAAAGCGAAATACATCTATTCTTTCATAGAAAAAAAAACCAATCAATCTTGTCACTTAATAAGCATTGCAAGGGACAGAAAAATTAGAGAAGTTTCTGTAAATATATTTATTACTAA
>JAOUZG010010951.1:2118926-2133431 GCA_026289955.1 Argiope argentata
ATAAGGAAGTCTTTACCCTTTTAAATCCATTAAATAAAAGGCTCACACTTGTTGACACTTAATTAAGACGAAAAATATCTAGATATTTGGAGGTGAATTATTTAATTTACATTAGCAAGCATATTGTATTTAAGTGTTGAAAAGTCATCAGACTTTTATGAAGAAAGATGAATGTGATATTTTTTAACGTAATATTCTTGAAAATTTGACTTCATCTACTAATTGGAAAAAACTTTTACTTAAATACTATTTCCTGTTTAAAAATATTTTAGGTATTAAAGTACTAAGTTTGGAAAACTTCACCAAAATTCGTGGACAATTCAAACTATTTTAAATAATTATTCTTTTATCAGGAACTCCATATTATTGTAAGTTCACATTTTTCAAAATAAAATGAAATAAAATAGAGAAATTTAGAATATTCTTCATCAGATAATAATATAACTTTAAACTATTCGAGACAGATTGCGAATAGTATATGCAAATAAAATCTCCAAAAAATGGCTCCATCTCGAATGGGTAAAATTTTAAAAATTCAATAATTGATGTAACTGATCAGTTCAAAGGATACACGTCCAATTAGTTATGACAACACACATAGCAAGAGTAGCATGAATGAAGACGTTTTTGGTTGTTCTCTTCCGCTGAACATAAGTGAGATAAGCCTGGATTAATGTGTAGACTGTGAACAGTGTAACAAGCAAAGCTGTACAAGTGAAATGAGGCACTACAACAGATATCATCTGCAAAAGATTTTACAAAGCATTAAAACAGCGTGTTGCGAATATTCCTAAGAAACGATACAGCAAAGGATTAAAATTGAATTGTGACTTTTTTTTATGGAACTAGAATTTACTTGTTGCTTGATTTACAATTTTGATTTACCAGTGTTGCATATGATAGGAAAATGTATCAAATATTGGTTCATAAATGTCCAGAATGTAGTCCTTCATACAAGAACACAGATTTCAGAACAGAAACTTCATTTTCACAGCCATAAGCACCATTTCTAGTGGTACATGAGGAGCAGAATTGTTTTTCACAGATGTAGATGGTTATGTAGAGAAACTAGATGGTCACCATTTACTCTATATTGCTCTGTGTCGACAACGCTCTATGTTGTTTAACAATGATTAAAAAAAGAGCTGGTTCTTTCAAGATGGTATGGCTGTAGGCTGTTACCTTATACTGTGAAGAAATATAGATTTTCCGATTTTTTTGTTGCTTTTCAACCGTACAACTTAAAAGGATAGCCAGTTAATTACATGAAATCTGATTTATGACTACAAAATTCCAAGCTTACAAAGACTGTTTTGATTCATTGTGTCCAAGCGGCAGCAATCTCCTTTTCAATAGTAAATGCTTTGATAAATTCAAATGAAATCTTAAAATTCTCTGCTTAATTTATAAAAAGAGATAAAATTGCATAAAACATTTTGTTCCTTTTTTTTTACTTTAAAATTGTAAAATAAAGAAACTAATTTCAACTTACCCAGTCTGTCTTTTCATGAGTCACATAACCTACAGGATAATGACTACTTAATAGCATAGTTATTATGGCCAGGCAACCAATAGCAACAGCAACAAGGTTCAAAATTCGAATCTTTTTGGGTTCCAGTTGATTACGCTTCTGGTCAATGGCGGCAAACCGAAGGAAGAATGTTGGCACGGCTGGAAGGAAATGTTTAATTTTTTTTTCGAATCAACTGGTTAAGATAATAAGTGAACTGTTTGGTTGCCAGATCAATTCAGATACAGTAATACTTCAAACTGCACTACCCCTAACTATGTGAATTCGAAATTGCCCCTCTTATTCCAAATATTTTCCATTTTTAATACAATCTGAAAGTAACATTCAGATAAAGGGGAAATTTGTTCAATAAACTGAAACAATCTCAGAAACTGATCAAATCGGTCGTATAACTATTTATTCAAGCTAGGCTGCTACATTTGAAGTCAAAATTTCTAGTACAGGCACACAAAAATTTCATCAAGGTATATTTGGAAATGGATGTCAATAAGTCTGTCTTGTCGCATAGAAAGGGGCTCGAAAAGCGTAAACGAAGCATGAGAAATCTCATATCCATATCCAGAAGAAAAGCAAATGGCAGTTTCAGTGGACATAAGTTCTATGCTTCGGAAAGTAATTGTATTTCGATTCGATTCATAATTGGTGACAAACAATTCCAATTGATTCATAATTAATAAACAATTGGAAAATTCATTCCAATTGTATTTTCATAGTATTCTAGGCACGAAGCAAGGAATCAGAAAATTAATAGCTTGTTGTGAAGAGATTTTGTTCAAGAAAAATGTCACTCAATCATCTTGTAAAATTTCATGGAGTCATTAAAATCAAAATAACTTGATTTCATGAAATATTTTTAAGTAAAATCCGTGTATATCTAAGTGTAAAATTAGTATTCTACCAGGGTGAATCCGATCTAGGCAAGTTCCGTCCAACCACTTGCGTCCCTAAAGAGTGTTACTGTATTATATTCATGCTCCCAACAAAAAAGCAATCTTGCTACATCATAACTATTTTCTTCAATATCCTTCTGCTTTTATCCCTCCAATTGTATTTTTACAGTAATTTTTTTTAAAAATTTGTACAGAAGTATATCGTACCCACAAATAGAGTTACACTCTCCTTACTCAAAGACATATGGGATTTGGTTAATGATCTGCATGCCTGGCAGAAGTATGGCGAGAACTACTGTTGAGTCTTAAGGATCATTACTGGTCACGGTACAACCCCGCCTTTAGGAGGCGGGATCCGTCATCGACAGAGGTTAACTCAATACCACATCATCACTATGGTCACAAGGCTGGCGATAACTAACAAACATATCTTAGTTATCGCCAGCCTTGTGGCCATATCTGTGTCTTCTCTTTTATAAATATAGAATACCCGCCAGAAGGGAGGTGTACGAATTTCGATCTCAAAAACTTGATGTACCTCAGGATTTCAGATTCTGTGTCCGAAAATACAATTTCCGAAACTCAGGCTGGCTGGCTGTAAGCACGATAACTTAAAAAACCCAAAGATATATAAATAAGAAATTTCTCAAGAGTGGTGAAAAAAGAAGTATGACTACAAATTCAATGCTACTTACCCAAATTCCTTTAAAAACAATGGTTTTAATTATTTAAAGACATTAATAGCAATTTATTTCATAATATTCATATAACAGTTAAATTTTAAATTTAAATGCTTATCATTTCAGTGAGAAAAAGGATACCCTTCTCTCACAACTTCAGTACATGCACAACTTCAGTACTTGCATAACTTTAGTTTCTTTGTATATGATATATATAAATGCGGATAGGCCTTTAGTTTGAAAAAGTCTTTAATTGCGTCTGACGTGCTGATTATCTGCAAGTGCTAAAGACAATATTATGAATTTATTTAAGTTCAATGAATATTTTCACTTCCTCGTATTCAAAATGTAATAAAATAAAATATTGTTATCATCAAAAAATTCGAACTCATGAGTTTGATCAATCTTCACGTTTCAAAGCAAGGGGCTCATCGAAGCACATATTTTTTAGAATTGTCTCTCTGTCTATGAGCACGAGAATGCATTAACATATCGAGCTAGATGGACGAAATTTAACGTATGGTTTATAGATTTTTATAAAATTTTAAACAAAATCCATTCAAGAGAACTCTATTCATCTGATTGTCTAAGTAAACATGATCGAGATAGCTGCAAAAAGTCAAAAACTAGATAAATAATATTTGGTACATAGGTTTAGCATGTAACCTCTTAACAGTTTTATTTTCTATACTATCTAATAAGATGACACCTGCTACTAGAGGAATATTTTCTTATTTTAATTCAAATAGAAATCCATCGAATACTTGACTTATCTACGTATTCGAAGTCATTTTACTAGCGAATTATAATTTTTATGAATGGTTTATTTTTTGTTTTCAACTACCAAAATTCAATAAATCGATGCACGTACGGTATACGGGCAAAAAAGTTAAGTAGTTAAGGCATGTGACTTCGTTTAGAATAAATTTTTGAAAAACTCTCTAAAATAGTTCTATTTTAAAATTTTTGAATAAAAAAGGTTGAAACATCATCTATGAGACCAAAATATACCAGTTAAATAACAAAAGTTTTTTTAAAAACCGAAAAAAGGGGCTTCATTTTACTACAAATTTTTTGATTTAGAAGTGTATCGAATGGTTTGCTTAAAATTTTGCAGATAGCTTAGGAAATGCATTCCCTCGCTCATGACTAAAAATCGATACATTTCTATCCACTCTTTAAATTACGGGGGTAATAGCATCAAAACAACTCTAGAATATAAGAGACTAAGCATTAAAACAACTCTAGATAGATGACTTACACTCTACAGTAAAATCCGCAGAATATATTGAGAAATCATTACTCCAAGTCAGAACAAAAATAAGTATTAGATTTTAATATATGAGGTTCACTGCAAGAAAAATCTATCAAAGATTAGAATTTGGAATAAATAACATTTGAAGATGCAAAATAACTTTAAGACGGAAATGAATGCAAAGAATAAAGATCAGTGCACCTTCTCAAAAAAAGGAATATAGAAATAAAATTCAAACCATTTTTAATAAAGTTCAATAAAATTCAAACCATTTTTAATAAAGCTCAATAAAATTCAAACCATTTTTAATAAAGTTCAATAAAATTCAAACAATTTTAATAAAGTTTTAATAAAATTAAAAATTTATAAAGAAAACTCATTGAACAGTAAAAATATCAAGTAAAAAAATTATATTTTCTTTTTAAAAATCTTTTCTGCGTAGTCACCGACCTGAAAATGAAGATTTTTATCAAATTTTGAACCAAATCTATCAAACGGTTAGCCGTATTTCGGTCAGGTGCATTCACATGCATGAAAGCGCATTAATTCAAAAACGCAACAGTTTAAATAAATAAAATTTGATATGTGTCCTTGTCGCTACATTTGTCATTCCTTGTCAAATTTTTGTTTCTTTCGGTAGGTAGTTTTCGGTTTGTTTCTTTCGGTAGTTTCTTCATCTTCTGTGTTAACAGAGATTAAAAGAGGCGAAATAAAATTTGTGGGGATCAGCTTCCCGAATCTTTCGCGCATACTCTCCATCAAAGGTCTTATCTCACTTCTCATAAAATTGGGAGCCTTGAATGTCTTGCATGATATTGACGAAGAATGGTTACAAATTATATAACTTTGGCGCTTTTGCGTATTTTGGAAGCTTCTTTCCGACTGATTGTAACCAAAATTTGGCACGGAACTACATCCAGTAGTCATAAGATGGGATAGCGAATTTCATCGATACATCATATAAAATAAATTAAAAAATCGGCAAAGAAAAATATTTCGAAACTACATTCCTCCAAGACATTCAGGGTCTTCCCAAGGTCCCCAATTTTATGAGAGGAAAAAGGGATAATACCTTTTCAGAGAAGATGCGAGAAAGTTATGTGTAGATTAATATCACAAGTTTCAATGAGCTATAGTAAGCAAGATGCTTTTTCCAATAGATTCGAATGTGTCTTTGAAGGAAGATGTCGTCACCATCTTCTCTTAAATTAAAATCAGAAATTGCATCTTTTATGGAATCATGAAATAAGGGAAAGCAACTCTTTTAATAAAAATGGAGGAACAATGACTGAAGGAGAAAATTTTAAAATGGTATGAGAATGGCGGCTCACCAAAAGTTTGCCATTTTAGCGAAATAACATTAGTATACAAATATCTTATAATTCCAATGGTTATGAATAAATTAGGATTGTGGTGAAATGATGTATGAATGAGAAACCTTATAAACGTTGTTAAACCGCATTGGCATAAGTGGAAATACGAAACTACCTTTAAATACAGGATAGTTACAAAACAATAATTGAATACTGAAATGATATAACTTTAAAAATATTTCATCAAAGAAATAAGGAGCAAATGTTAAATCTTCATTTCAGTACTTCAACCTCCAGATCGCTAAAGGTAATTAAATGAAAGATGAGACTTACTACATAAAGGGACGCTGAACTGACTAATCTAGGGCAGACAATATGATTAATTTTAGTTCCTTCCGAAAGTCTCCAGACTTTAAAGTTTGCGATTTCTTCCTACAGGGCTTCTTAGAATATGCTGTGTACATGCTATCCTCGCTAACTACGTTTAGTAGTTCCTGAAACCGCAGTCTATACAAGGTGATGAACATTGCCAAAGGCATGTTCCATATCAGGGAGGAATTGTAGGATCGTAGAGGTGTAAGGTGCATAATGAAAAGAAAAACACATACAGTCTTTAGTACTCTTGAAAAATTAAATACTCTGGCTTTTATGAAGTAGTGTTTATTTCTGCAATTTCGTTACTTTTTGAAGTATAACGATTTAAAACTTGATGATTATTTTATAACTAAACTGTTCAAAAAAATGTAACAATGTCTTGTATCCTATTGACACATGGCTTAAGTTGCATTTGAAGAATAATTTGGATACATTGTGGCAGAAATAGAAATAGAAAGAGTGAGTGAGTTGCAATGTTAGCAATTCGTAATACTTTGTTTCAAGGAAAATCCGATGCAAATTCACATATGCCAAAAAACGATACCATGTAGAGGAACGCGACAATTTTTTTATTTGTTTGTTTTTGTTTTTCCTTTTTATTTCTTATTAACATGACGTTAAAGCATCATATATAATTAGAATTCATTTTTAATTCACTAATTATAATTGAAGCGTAATTCTTTAATTGTGAAATACGCCTGTATACGGTTCCCTTAGTGATCGCAAGTATTACTTCTGATCAGACTTTTATACGTCTAAGGAATCTAATGCCAGACTTTAAAACAGTTTTATAGATTTCTCTTCATTTTGAATGTGTTAAATGTGAATTGCATTGTTTTTTTAAAGCTTTATTAAACATTTGTTGTATTCCAAGAGACGGCTCTCTGCCACGGAAGTAGCGCGTCTTCCTCGTGTCCTGCGAGTTCCGGGTTCGAATCCCGGTTAGGGCATGGTTGTTCTTCAATGTGTTATTTGCGAGATGTGTGACTGTGCCCCCCTGTAAAAAGGGGATGTGCAAGCAAATGTAGTGAGTGTGTGGCTAAATCTTAATCTTGGCGCTAGTTGGCGCATTCCAAAAAACAAGAGACGCTCCTTACGGCTTAAATCTGCTGCTGTATCAGTGGAGGGCTTGTCCATGGCAAGTCCCATAAGTAAACAGCATGCATTCCAAGTGAAAAGAGTTTCAGTTATTTAGCAAAAAATTACTTATTTAATTAAATTATAAATTTTATTATTTTTTAAAAAATATTTCTTACCAGCTAGTTTATGAGTTTTCTATTATTTATTATAATTGTTAAATATTAAAAGTAAATACCGTAGACATTTTCAGTTGAAAAGTTGTCTTATCTTCCCATATATTCCTTTTTTACCCAAATGTTCTGATTTCCTATTTCTTGATAAATATAATTTTTATAGTGGTTCTGCTATTTTCGAATTAAATAATTTCTATTGAAATTGAATTTAAGAGACATTTCAGTGCTTAATTTAAAATGTAGAAACCAAAATATTCCAAAGTCATCTTAATTTTAAAAGCAAACAAGGCTTCTGTGATGCCTTAATACATATGTTTTACTACATTTTTATCAATGAGCAAATAAGTAAAGAATAAAGAACGTACCAAAAAATGTACCAATGGCTGTGAAGATACTAATGAAAGCTGACTGTGGCGGGAAAGCTGCCGCATGACTGAAAATAAAATTGTCGCTGAATGTTAATTTTAACAAACTTTTTAATAATTGATTAATTACAAATTATTTTTAATTTTTACATTTAAAAGACTTTTATGTAAAACAAGTCAAAAAATCTACAGTTCAATTTTAAATATATTTCGCCAACATCAGTCGTAAAATCTTAAAAACTAATACTAACATATATAAATAATTTATAAGAATTTATGTTTATTATATAAAAATATGGAGATTTAAAGTCAATAAACAATTAAATTTAGTGTAATGTTTCAAGTTTTAGTAACTTGCCAATAATAGATAATAATAACAACTACAAAAATAATTGAATAAAAAATCTTTTAAATACAAAGACAGTATATAAAAGAAATGAGGTACTTATACGACAGTATTCAATAGAATAAGAAAACTGTTCCTTGAATGAAGGAAGAATTTATTTCTCACAAGCCGCCTTTGGCGACCAGTCGGTTCGCCAGTATTAATGCTCGCTAAAATTTTCATATAATATTTTATGTAGCTGTATCTCATAACAGGTTTTTCACCAAAATATTTTTAAACCAAATAAATTTTGATAGTCATATAATTCATTTATAGTATTATTTTCTTCAGATGATCTGTTCACTGTACTAATCGTCTTTCTCTTTCTATCCGTACAATGATTGTCCCAGAATTGATATTTTACTTAAATGGCCGAGGGAAAGGTCTAAAATTCTGTTTTTATAGAATAATGATTTAAATTTTCATAAATGTAAACACACTAAACAAATAAAGACACAATTGGTTTTCAAGAGATGTGAAAGCTTAAAAACAGCTTGGAAAATGCCGCACACAGACGAAATAATGGTGACACACACACGCTTCTTTTCTTTTCTATCCTTTTTTTTCTTCACTACTTTTCTTTCTATATAGCCTTTTTTCCCTCTGTTATTATTTTTTTTCTTCCCTGTCCAGACTTTATTTTGAGCAGGCATAGATTAAATATTTATACCGACTAATAATAAAAGCAACTATTTTCTTTCTTTTTTAAACATCCCGTTATCTATGAATGAAAACCAACTGACTTCGCGTATTTCTTTCTAAACAAATCGTAGTTTATTACTTCCTGCTATCTAACTCAGTTGGTGTGGGGGAAGGAAATGAAGATTTTTGGCGGGAAAGTAAGAAAAGTGTCGTTTTAACTATTTTCTTTGCAGTTTTTTCATTTTTTCTCTCCATAAGAACCATCCTCGTGTCTTAACGAAAATATTTTTAAAAAATTAGCCGAATCGGTCCAGCCGTTCTCCAGTTTTGGGCTTAGCAACGCATTTCGAGTTGCATTTTTATTAATATAGATAGATGTACAAAATCTAACCCCATGTGTATCTTATGAGGCGTTCGAGTTAAAATTTGCACTTCTAGAAGGTCATCCATCTCTTGAATTCTAGACAGAAAATATATAGACATGAAATGGATAATGAAAATTTCCTTTACATTCTCAGTAGAATAAAAATGAGAGAAGAAAGGATTCTCTCCAAATTAGTGGCATCATTTTCTTCAAGGCATTCTTTCAGCATTGGGGTATACTGAGAACGAGCATTGTTATCCGCAAAAATAAGCCAACATACAAAGCACATCCGAGCAGATCAAACAAGCATGTAGTTTTAGAATGATATTTCAAAAATATTTACCTGACATGCTCCAGCATTGAATTGTTCGAGAGCCCAGCATACCCCCAAATCAGCAGTTCAACCTCCACTTAGAGGTGATGTTCAATTACATTTTCTTGGTTGCCCCTTGTGTTCCAAACGAATATACGACATGAGTCAAGAAACCAAATTCAACTTGTAGTCTAACCATATATGGCAGTGAACCACCATGAGTGGAATACATTTTATAGAACTGGGAGCATATTGGCTTATCTGATCCCAAGCCAACATCTGAACTAGAACAAGTTTGGTTTCGTAGTGTTGTCTCTCCAACCACCTCACTGCTCTCAGCTTTTTTTTTCTTTCAATATTAAAATAACCTTACCAAATTTTAATCAATAAATGCCAGATGCCGAACAATTTAGGTCATAATCCCAGCGATGGATAGAACAGGAGAGTCTTTCTCCCACTTAATGTTCATAACGTTGTTTATATAAACGATAGGTTAAAGCTGAGGAGCATGAAGCGGTGTTGTGTGTACTCCTGTACTAGAAACTATTTAACCACGCAATTATGCCAGACAGTTATCGAGACAGGTTTACTGCGGTACTTGCTTGTTTCTTTTAGTAGTTTTACTCAAACATTTATCATCATTTGAATTTATAGCTCGGGAACGCCATGCATTGAAGAATCTTTTTACAATGCCATCTTTTGGAACAGATATAGCTGAGATATTACATTCTGTGCTATTCTCATTTTCTGGTACGCTGCCACTTGCATCCAGTTACAACCTGCTTTGAAGGTACTAAAATACCGACTACTTGGGTTCTAAGTTATTCATCTATGACAAACTCAGTTTGAAACACTAACTTTGAACTCTCCTACATCACAACAATAATTCCTTTTAAGTTTTTCAACTAATCTTTCATTGAATCAACTTTTCTGTCTCTTTTAAACCAAACCAATCGGCTTATTTCCGTATAAAATATGTGAATGATATTCGAAAAGGTATGAATAGTTTGATTTCATCACTTTCTCTCTAACGCATGTACGCGTATATGTGCCTCTGAGGTTTTCAAGTGTCTTGATTGTAAAAGGATATTTTCTATGCATATTTTCAAACACACAACACTAAAAAAATCTTTCAAAAAGAACAAGGAACACATAACACATATAATATTAAATTATAACTATGCTACTTAAATAAATGTGTTACTTTAGCGATTTATTGATAAGTTCTGATTTCTTTTAAGTATAATAAATAAAAAAAATTAGTATCTCAGTGAATAATCTCGTAATGTGTTTCGCATCTTTTGATTAATAAGGAGAAAAAAATTCACTGTGATGACCTGTGGCTGCATATTAAAAGATATGATAAAATAAGATATAAGCACATTCAAGTTACGAAATTTAACGATACTACGGTCAAGTGAAACATTATGATTTTTATTGATCTACGAGATTTGTCAACTCAGCGAAATTGTTATTATTTTAGCCAATAAGACAGATTCAGCTGCCTTCTACATAATATAAAATAAGACTAGATATCAAAATATTCAATTCACTTGACGTAATAAATAAGTGAAATTTTGAGAGGGGATGACATCAAAATGCATATTTTAGCTAGGCTGTAACATCAAATCTGTTTGGGAGTGGGGGTCGTCGCAAAGAATTCTAAAATTAAATTGATATGGTTTACTAGCTACTCAAATTCGCGTGAATTAACAGTACTGATTGAATTGTGTATTTTAATTAATAAATTTTTATCTCCTTACTTTGTTGAAGGAATAGAATTGAATTCGTCATTTTAAATTTTAATAGAAAAAAGTCCAACCTATTTGATAATTCAGTAAAATAAATACTTACCTAATATATGGAAGAAATATCCGTAATTTATCCTTAACTATTGTAAAAATGTATGGCAAAGTAACTCCTAATAGAATACTTAAAGCCATCAGCAAAGGCATGAACTTTGCTCTCTCTATTACGAGACTTGCCATCATAGGAACCTTCGACGAGTTACCTAAAAAAACAGAAGCAATAAATATTGAATCGTATGTGGCTTTGCAATTATTTTTAAAAGACAACATGGTTTGATTTTTTAATGTAATACAATATTTTTAATACAGTTTGTTTTGGTGGCATCAGAAGAATGGAGAGCTGTGCAGTAAATGAAATTCAAGTTCTATTTTATTAATTAATGTCCAATTTCTATATTGCATAAGATTCATAATGGAATACAATTAGTAATTTCAAACCCAGAAAAAACATGATGATGTCACTTAATTTAGCACCCTCTCTCTAAAGAAACATGCCGTATCACAGAAATGTCACTTACCTTGATGTAAACGATGAAAATCAAATTCGCATGCATGGTCGGGAACTTCTGGTCCCGAACCTGTAATCCAGCAATCCCAAAATCTAATCTCTATCATCAAGCAATAATCAATAAAGGCGTTATGAAAAGATCGAAGTGTTCCGCCAATGATATAGGAATTTTAATTCTTAAGGAAAGTGTAAGTTGATCCCCACATATATTTCGATAATGGCTCGAAATCATTAAAAGAAGTGGTAAAATATGAGATCTCAGGAAATTGGCTTTACAAACTGACTACATTACTGAAATCTTTATAAATTACTTTTTTTTTTTTACTTTCTAACTTGGATCTGCGATCCTGAAACCTCACTTACTACAAGGACAAATGACTTTATGAAGTAAATGAAGAATTTCATAAATGCTATAAGAAATTTTAACTATCAAAAAAGATGTTAGTTGATTCCCACATACATTGCGCTAATGATGCGAATTCGTTACAATGTGTAATCAGATATCAAAGCTTTATCGACCGACTACATTATCGTAATCTTTACACAGTCTTTCTCTATTCTTTCTTTGCTCAAAACTGCGATCCTTAAACCTGACCTACCATCAGATCACAATGACCTTATGAAACTAAGAAGTATTTCACCGATGTTAACTTATAGAACTATATTCACAACTCATCAAATTAATATTAAAGAACAAGATTTTTTATTCCTTATTGATTTTTCTTATAAATAATATCAGCGGATTAATTTTTCCCCCAACCCAAAAATTTTTTTGTAAAGAATTTTAATAACGATGGTGTGAATTTATTCCAATATGAAACAAGCATTTAAATAAAAGAAGAAAAAAAGTATTGATTGAAAATTATTGAAAAACAATGTATGGTCAGTATTTTTACAAAACCATTCCTTATCCTCCTAAAACAATATCAGAACTAGAAATTGCAGTATGTGAAGCAAATAAATTTTGATAACAGAATTCAAATGAAAACCGAACAATAGCAGTGAATTCAGAGCATATCTACATGGGAATTATTAAATACAGACAAATGTGAGAAAAAAATGGCAACAGAAGGAAAAAAAAACCAAAGAAATCCAATACAATGCAATTTGTAATAAGTTTATGGAACTGCGTAATGAAAAGATAAAATGATAGAGAAATAAAATGATGAGTAAAGCTTAAAAACGTATTAAAATACATAAAAACATAGCTATTAATATTTTATTTAATACTGTAATCTTTGGAATTTTCTGAGCCCTTTTTTTTGCTCCAGCTGAATCAAATGTAAAGTAATTTAAATCTAATAAATAATATATACAGATTCAGTATGATAGACAGTTGAAAACAAATTAGTTCCAAATTTGCTACAGATCTGGAACTGAGATGCTAAATCTCTATACCAATATTTATCTTAAACTACTTACGTTTTTTAGTAATTTTTTTCCGTTAAACTCGGCTAGTAGGACATATAGACTTCTTCGAATGGATTTTGCTCAAAATTTGATAGAAACTTTCAAATTTAAAGTAAAATCTCTATGCAACTCTCACCCGCCCAGCTCAAATTGTTTTTGAATGAGTGTATGCACAGACCAACAGCAAGCCATAATCCTCGAACTGAAGAAATTTAAATATTCCTTAAAATCTCGAGTTTTTGATGATTAATCCTTTTTCTATACTTCGTATACCAGAAAGTAAGAATGGAGCTAAAATTCGTTTTTGAATGACAGAGTTCAGACAGAGCGGTCATACGGTAAGATAAAAGGCTTCCTGCGGATTTATTTACTCCAAAATTTGATTGAAATCTACAGTTTTGGCTTAAACCCATATTAAACAAATAATATAAAAAAATTTAAAATCAATTCCTTCTTAGATAATTAGGATTTTTTTAGCTACTTTTTATTAAATAATTACAATTGTTGTTGCTGTTGTTCTCGTGTTCCACTTTACAACGGAAGGAGGGGTGCAGTAGCTTCTGAGGGTATGGGCCCTGAGCACCCGAAAGCAGAAGTCTGACTTCTAGCTCACACACGTCACAAACCCTTTTTACGGGGAGAACATTCATGCACAGATTGTAATTTAGATCTGGAACAGAGAATGATCATCTCTGACTAAGTACCTTCAGTGACTCGACATGGAGGACTTTATGACCATAACAGATGCAGCATCCACCATACACACACACAGAAATTCTTCGGCTGGCGGATTCGAATTCGCAGCCCAAAAGATACGAATCCAACACCCAACCAATCTGACTATCCTGGTCTAATTATTATAATTACTATAAATAATTGATCAAAAAAATAAATTTTCAATGAATTTTCAACGTCAATTGAGGCAAAGCAAAATGCGAGAATTCTCTACGGCAATTGGGGTAGCGCAATACAAAATAGAAATATTTTTTAGTTTCTTTATTATAAATTATTTAAATTCAAAAGAACTTTAAAATGAATCCGAAAAATCTGGTAATTAACAATGTTTTATTTTAAATGTCTGAAACATTATAAAAATAAACAGAATCGTTTAAAATAATCGGGCGAAAACATGTTAAGCCTAACCTCATTAGCGTGGGGGGGGGGACTGAATTAGTTATTTATTTGGATGTGGGGAAATGAAGATTTTTGGTAAGAAAGTTAGTTTTTAATTAATAAATAAAAATAAATTAATATTTGAAAAAAACTGTATTAACATTAAAAACCATCATCTACAAGTTTTAAAAAATTTACTTGTACTTGAGCGGATAAAAAAAAGTATTTTATTAAATTTATTTTATTTATTATTATTTTATTATTTTATTATTTTATATATATATATATATATATATATAT
>JAOUZG010010951.1:2142090-2178990 GCA_026289955.1 Argiope argentata
ATATATATATATATATATATATATATATATATATATATATATATATAATTCTTAATATTTTGTTTCATTATGAATGTTATTCATTATAAATGTTAATGTAATTTTATTTCTACTAAAACGACATAAAACTTGAGTACTAGCGAGTTTAAAAACCTAAAATGACATGAAAGCTATGGAGATTAAAAGTTTTTCACACTTTTATATCTACAACAATTATTATTAAAAAAAGTTTATACACGTATAGTTTTTAACGCCCAGTTTTCAAACATTTTTTCAATTTCCGTCCAGCTATATTGCAAATATTTGACAAATTAACAATTATTATATAGGTTTGCTATTATAAAATTTGATATATCTATAGTTTTTAGAATTAAAAAAAAAAAGATTATCTAATTATTTTTGACTGTATTGCAATCAGTGTGGATATTAAAGGATTTTTCTATATTAATATAAATTATAGCTTCGCATAATATAATATTAAAACAAATTAAGTAGTTCTAAGTAAAGGCTAAAAATGTAATATTTTTTTATTTCATTTTTAAAAATTCCTAATATTGATGGTAATTTGGACATTTGCTTGCCTTTCATTTATATGAGGGAAAACAAACTTTGTTTCATTTTCCGTTGAAGACAATTTTATTAAAATTGCATAAATTGTTATGTAATTATTCAGTTTATTTGATGGTCTCTTTGTAAGGGATCTTTTCCCCAACTGAAATATTCGACTTTTTTAAGAAGGATTTTTTAGAGCATAACTAATGTTTAAATTTATAATTTGCAAGGAAATAAATACTGTAATTTTATGCTGAATAGTTTAGTATCTTTAAAGTATAATATCTGTCAAATATGACAACAAATAAGTGTTAGTAATAAGTATTAAGAAAATGCGTTTGCTTTTAGTTTCATCATCATCTTTTATCATAATCTTTAAGATAATTAGATAAAATTATGCAAATTTATTATTATGAAAATGTCATTATTCGAATATGTAACACAAATCAAATAAATTATTTGAATTCAATAATTATTAATTCAATTAAAATTCAATTAAAGTTATAAATTATTTTATTCAATTAAAATACACAAAATATTCTCTATCACACTGTAACTTAAATACAATTTTAATCAATGATGATAAGTTAAAAGATTAATATATGCAAAAAAAAAAAAATAAGAAGAATGAATAACCAATGCATGAAAAATTATTCATATTACCTAAAAGCATTTTATTTCTTCAAAATTACACTTGCTTAGTTTTTTTCAATTCCCTTTTATTACTACAAATCATTTTTCAATTGTATTGACTTATTTTTCAATTATTATTATTATTATTTATAAATTATTTATTTTTTTCAAATAAAATTCCATCATTCATTGCTTTAAAATAGTTTTACCAACAATTTTGTTATATTAGCAAAAGTTACAAGCAGCTCCTAGACAAAAGAATATTTTCCTACAGTTCGGTTTATTCTATCATCTAGGTTTATATATTTTTTGTCTCTCCGTTTTCCCTCTAAATTTAATCTAACCCCTAATCTAAAATAAACTTTCAAAAATGTATCTAGCGTTCTTAAAGAAAATTATCAGTTTTACCATGAGAAAAAAAAACGAATATTTCGAAGAAAAGAACACTTAATTATCGCACTTAATCTTATCAGTGCGAGAAACGGGCATTCTTTATAGCCCCTCTAGATGCACGCCAAGTTTTCCTGCCAAAGGTGATTAAGTCCTAGTAAATCTACCATGTCAGCGCAAATGACACGCTCTAATGAGTTAGCGCTAATGAGACTGAGCCTGACACAATCCCTTCTCAATATTCATGCAAATTCGATCATTATCGAAATATCGAAATTACTCAGAATTCGATAAGTATCGAAATACAACATCCGATATGCATGAAAATATATGATTATTCGATATGTATCCGAGGTTCCGTCAAGAGCGATCGAGCACTGAAACTAGTTTTGAAAGGAGTTCAGCAAGCAATACCAATCGACAGCGGAGGTATAATGACACGTCTTTCTATTATGCGAGTACGCTTGAGTATAAAAATGCGAGCTGTGAATAGAAGCTGTGGCTGCGAATAGAGCTGCGAACTGTGGATGTGGGTGGGTGTGCATGCCGATTTTAGAATTTCCCAAGGAGAAAAATGTCATCCCCTAATAAGGTCATGTTCAACATTTCAGAATTTTATCACAAAATGTCTCAAAAATATGAAACTACATAGATACTGACTTAGACCAATTTTTGGATGCCTGGATATGAATTCGCAAAGAGGAAAAAATCATGTCGTATGTTCGTGTTTTAGGGGTTGTACACAGATTAACGATGAAAGTAATGATTGAATAAAAAAATAATAATTTTTCTATTGTTTGATTCAAAAGTACTAAAAATTAGTAAATATACACAGGATGTACGTTTCCTCTTTCACGTAATCGTTACACTAATCGGAAAATACATCTCCTAGATAGATGTCGGGAATAAGGCTATTTACGCCGAAATTTCCGTGCAGTTTCGCTAGCATTGCGATTGCATAAACTGTAAAGCAATAGGATTTTATAAAATTCTTAGTTGCCGTATTGTAACATAATGTTTGCACAGGTTAATTGCACTGTCAAAATGTAGCAGAAGTGGGAAATATTTATGTGCGAGTTTTTCTTACGTAAGTTGTACTATGGATCAAAGACAGAGCACAAATAACATATTAAAGTGACGCGTCTGTTGAGATTATGGGACGCACCAGTCATAGGCATATATATGCATATGCAAACACTTCTAAGTTTTTTTTAATATTTTTTTACAAATTCATTGACTGTACTATTTTAAAATTTTATTATGAAATTCATGGTATAAAATTTTAAAGAATTTTTCAGGGAGCATATATATTAAAATTTGTATTTCAAACTAAAGATATAAAGCACATTTTATATGATGTATTCCTGCGTCGCGTGATTTGCACTGAAGCAGTAAACATTTGCATTTTAATTTGTCATTCAACCTTCACCAACTTTATTTTAACATATCTTTAATAGTTTCAGTGATAAAATTCTGAAATTCTGTACAAAGCCCTACTAAAAAATGAGGCACATTTTACTCATTGGTTTTTTTTTTGGGGGGGGGGGGGGTTGCAAGCCATCCATACAAAAATTTAAATTTTCAATTTTTTTAACTTTAATCCCTCTGAAAATTTCATTTGATTTCATAATACCACCTTTTTTAACACAACTTGGTAATTTATAGTATACGTCTAAAATCAATATTTAATGAATAAAACCCGTGGTCAAGGTTGTAGAGGCACTCTGTATATATTCGTGCTTTGTAAAAAAGGAATCTTTAAAAATTATCTGTGACCATTTGATGATAAGCTCTAAAGCAATTATAGAAATGAATAAGGAAGCAGCAGAGATAAAAATTATCTATTTTCGCAGTTTAAAATGCAAATTAGCTATTGAAATAGTTTGATCTATATCGATCAAATAAGAGAGTATTATATGTACAAAAACCTTGTTCTCATCTAGGTTCATTATTTTGTTTATTAACATTGTTTAAACAAATCAAACAGCAGTTCAATCACGAGATAGTTCTTGATAAAATCGGAGAATAAATTGCAAAAAAAAAAAAACCTAACAGGCTCTAAACGGTAACTACAGAGCCTCTCCAGAAATACAACGATCTTTATCGAGTGGATCCTAACACAGAAACCCGAATCACACGGAGCTCCTGAAAAAATCATTAACGACTTTTCAACACACAAACGTCTTTCCGAATTATAATTCGAAGCTTTTCTCTCCTTCTATCTAGGAATATATATATATATATATATATATATATATATACCATTTTTTCCATCAGATTACCACCTCGGGTTTCTCAATGGTGAACTTCAATTCTTTATTATCCAATAGCAACGCAACACTGAGGACGCGTTCAACAGCAATTCCTGAATGGTCAAAACTCGATCGAGAAAATGCCTGTTAAGGGTCCATTTTTGTGTCCAATCCCTCTTGAGCAAATGTTAATTATAAGCAATTAACTAATGTTAATTAAGCAGCTAACATCGGCTGAAGTGTATTCGGATTTGACACTTAATGACACCGGTTGCTGGTGATTGATCTTTTCTTGATGACTTGGAAAATCTTTTCATAAGGAAAAAAAGTTTAACATATTGGATGTTTTGACGTACTTCTCCTTTGAAAACATGATGGATCTGTTTGAAACGACAGGACACAAGTCTGTGTTTCCACACATGGATAGCAACAAATGACCAGACACAACGACTCCCTAGTGAAAAGGATCCACGATTGACGTCAAATATGCACTTAACTATTTGTGGGGAAACGAGTGACGTTACATCTGGTCGGAATGCCAATTACCGCGTGAGAAAGGACAAAAATTGCACTCTCATTTCATTTACGATGATATGGAAAATAAAAGGATTGTTTTTTATAACTGATTATACATCATGCAATTTACTTTATGAAGAAATAGCTTTAATAAGAAATGTAATTTGTTTTTAAAAAATCAGGTACTGAGATTAAATATTTTTTTACAAAAATTACTTTTTCTACAGAATCGAAGTTTTCGTAATGTTAGTCTCTCCTTTAATTAAGCAAACGACTTTGTATTTTGAAAAGAAAATCATGCAAAATAAAGTATTTCAATCTTAGTTGCTATATGACTGAAAAATAATAGTTATCGGAATGAAATGAAAGGAAATATCCCGGTATTTGTAAAGAAGTTTAAAGACGTTTAAAAAAAGTTATTTGTTGAAAAATTACAACCGTTCAATTTTTTTCTAATTAAAACTTATATGTTCATCTCTGTCCTCGTTGCAGCAGAGATGGAGATTTTCTTGAATCTTCTCCAAGAGAAATACAGGTGTGGGCAAAATTCCCCGAAATTCCTCCCAAAAGGTAATATGCCTCGAAACGTCAAAAATAAGCTATAGTACAATTTCAGGTACTTTTACGATGCTCTTTATTAATTTAACTGATAAATAATACATATCTCTTTTGGCATCAGATGGTGCATTTGATCGAGGAACTTGTCTAGTTATTCCTGTGTGAGCGGGAAAAAAATAGTTATAGATATGTGAGCATATTTAGAAATAATTATTAAAACCTCGAACGACACTTCAAGCATGATCATCGCAATTTAGTTTTTAAATATTCGAATTCAAACAATCTTTTAAACTAGTTTCTTAAAAAATCTACTTACATATCGCGGATCTATTTCTTCATTAATATGAAAATTTTAAGTTTTGTCATCAAAATGAGATTATTTTTTTTTTAGTAATTTTAAGACTTAACTTAAAGCATGGAGAAGAAAAATCGTCTTTTAATGTGTTGATTTTAGTTTTTGCATTTACTTCAAAACAATTCAAAACTCAAAAGTTCAAATACAGTGGAATTTGACAATGATAAGTAAATTAATACAATTCAAATAATTTAAAACTTTTAACTAAACAAAACTCAGCCTCAAAATGAGTTAAATAGCACAAATTGATAAATGTTTAGCTAAAGCTGTAGATTAAAAATTATTTTTCTTGATTGATATTTTTATTATGAGAAATGTCAGTCGATGTTAATTGAAATAAATAAAGCAAAAATGATTATAATTAAAAATTTTAATAATTAAAAATATATTTCAATAAATATAAAACATTTGTTTAAAAAACTGTTCTACATTTTGAACTCATTAATTGAAAAATAAATATTCAAGACAAATAACTCTTTTCGGAGCCAACATTTCTAGAAAAATAAAAGTTTCTAATTAATCATGTTTTTAAAAAAGTGAGAAATTTTGTTCCATTTCTTTTATTTAATTATGCAGCTATAAATCCCTTGAGTGAAATTTGAAATTTATACTTTCCTGCTCAAATTATAATTTATTTACAGCTTTAAAAATGAAAAAATAGCAAAAAATAAAAATTAATTATTTATTACAGATTATTAAATAAATTTTTATTCACTGCGTCCTTTTTAAACAATTCAAATCATTCATTCATAATCTATTTGCATTCCTGTTGCTATTTAATCTTCTTCATTTCAAACTAAAAGAATATTTGTTAAAAAAAATTCTTTATACCATTGAAGACACAAGATATAGATGCCTTTTACAAGCAAAAACAATTCAGATATAAGAAAAAAAATAGTTTTAATTGGAATTAACAAAAATAAACTCGAATCAGTTGATATCTTAACATTGTGAGCAGAAAATTAAAAGGACCAAGGAAAAAATTCGAATTAGCGAAGAGTTTGAATTGCAGTGTTTTCAAAATTGCTAAATTTCACAGCAGAGTGTTTTTGAAAAAAAAATTTTTAATTTCTTAACATCACGCAAATTAAGAAAAAAAGCTTAGCATGAAATTAAAAAAGTAAACTCAACAAAAGTAAAACCTAAAACTCCGCTATTTTAAGCAGAGGAAAAAAATGTAAATTAGCGAGCTTAATAAATTGATCCGAGCATTGGAATAAAAACACATGATTACACGTTTTATACAGAAGGTCACGTTGTTCCCGATTCTACAACGCTTTTATTGAAGTAATTTCTTTCCTTCTCGGAAAGATAAAACTCGTGATTCGAAAAACCAGAATGAAATTAATGTCATTACGGAAAAATAAAACTGTATTTCAAAACAATTGCTACGAATGCCGTAAAGTAATTCGACATCAAATGGTTATATGTTTTTGGTAAATGTACACAAATGTTTTTACATTTCTGATAGGAAAACTACAAACCGTAATTGTTGTATCAAATTTATTAAAGCATTTTATTGATGCAAAACTCCTGCATGGGTTAATTATATCTGTTATCAAATTGTTGTATATGATATGTATTTGCAACATGTAGTCACAAAATACCATTTATCATAAGTAGTTCTAGATGTTATACTAAAATTTCATGCGTTTTATTGTAATTCATATGTGCAACCACCTCTTCCCGAAAAAAAAAAACACTTTTTTAAATATACGACAATACAGTGCAAGATGAGAAAATTTCACGTTTCTGTTTTATTTTAAAATACCGCTTGTTAAGAATTTAAGAACATCATTTCTATTAAGAAGATGTGAATTTTGTTTGAGATATGGTTTTATATGCAGGACTTGGTATTTTTTGGATGAGATAAACTGTTATAACAGAATATGCTTTCAAACCGTAAATTTCTGTATATATTTCGATTATATTTTAAATTTTTGGCATCAAATTAAATTATTGTCTAAGGAAATTTCCAATAGTTAAATTTTAGTTTGAATAGTAGATAAAAAATGATTAAGTATTATTTTAGGAAAGTGTAGATTCAGTAATGGAAAGTAGAAAATATGAAATCATATGTCATTTGAAAGATAAAGTCAATCAGAATAATGAAAATATTCTTTGCGACGACATAAAAAGAAGCAGGCGCAAGCGAAATGATAAAGAATAAAACATTCCGTTTTCTGGCTTGTTGTAAATGGAAATTTATCAGATAAGAAAAAAAAAAGTAAGATTAAAAGGAAATGTACGTATAAAACATACAGAGTAACTTCTGAAGAAAATATAAAATATTCAGAACACAATGCAGATATCCCAACCAACGAAATCTAAGTTGAGATAGTATCAAGATTGGCCAAAGAAATTACAGACATTAGACGAATATTGATAAAGTGAATTGTTTTGTGACGAAAATGAAGTGAATCTGGATGAATCAGATGAACTTCAATATTATTTATCTTTTTATTTGTATTTATTCTAACCTTATTACAAATATTTCTATGCTGATTACAACATCCTAACTTGAAAAATAAAATTGACGATCCATCTAAAATTTTATACAAATTACTTTGATAATAAAGCCGAAGAAAAAAAATGACATCTTTTATTTCTATATATATATATGACCAGACAGAAATCTTCAAAATCTGGTTTTTAAAATTTTATTTCCATAATGATTGTAAAATATGATCATTTGATACGAAATATAAGTTGTGACTTTCTGGAATATATAGATATATCGAGGTTAAATTAAAGCAAGATATGTATGTATTAAAAAGTATATCGTTTAAATGTGATGCACAGTAATAGTTAAGATTTAAAGATCACAAGTGCATATTTGGTAATTAAAGCAGCTAAAAAATTTTATTTAAAAATATTTGTATCTCTTCAAAGAATTGAGCAATAAACTAATAAAAATATTTCATTGAAGAAACCTATTTTATGTGTGTGGACCAAATCAGATTCAACTTTGAACATTTTACAATAAAACATATATCTGCCTGTTTCCTATTAATGTTTCTGAATACATAGGTGCGTTTATTCAATGGATTGAGTCTAAAATTAATGATACGTGGAAAATATATTTAAATCCATTTGGAAGAACCGGGAATAGCCCTGCTTTTTTGTATGTTGATAAGCCAAATCAGATTCACTTTTAGGTATTTTGCAACCAAGAACGTTTCGGTCTATTTCCTATCACTGAACTCTAGTTCCATATGTATATTCATTCAATGAACTGAGAACTAAATTAACGAAACTAGAAAATATATTTCATTTCATAAGCAAGAAATAGGAATAGTCATACTTTTCTTTAAGTTAGTATGCTAAATGAGTTCATTTTTCAGCATTTTTCAATCGTGCATATTTCTACCCAAAACAAATCTGTTTCACGAAATCCACAAATGTACTTGACTCTATTATTCACTGTATTAATAATACTGTTATCCTAGTCCTTCATTTCTCCTTCAAAAGACACGTGCCCCAATTTCTTACGCAGATAGCACGTGAATCTCATAAATAGTACCTAATAAAGCTTAGTATCATCGATTCCCTTTAGACTTAATATTCACAACGATGAGTGAAACTGTAATGATCTAGATGAGTAGTTCGTTTTTGTTTTTGTTTTTAATTCCTACTCCTCCAGTTGACTTCCTTGTAAATTATTTATTTTCATAATATTGATTCATTAATAAAGAGTTAATACAAAAGCGCTGAAGTCGAAGAAATTTTAAAATAGCTTGTTTCTCACAATTTAGCCCATATCACTATAAACACTTTCAATTAGAAGAAAGATTCTGTATCTATATATTTTATAAGTATTTATCATTTAAATAGACTATAATAAAATATATCCGATCAGTCATAACATATCAATTGGCCATAGCAAAATATTGGCGATATTAAGCCTGAAATTCGGGCCAATGTATTATTCGAAAACAAAAACGCATTAATTGACAAATCTGGAAGTAACCTTGCCCCGTCATTTGAGTGGCATTTCGTAGGCAGAGACATACTTAGACTTTTGCCATCACACTCATAAATGAATAATTTCCATGGGACAATATGCACAGTAATTTCAAAACGTTTTTATAAATTATTCCAGTTATTTTCTTATTTGAATTTAATTGTGGCTTGTAGATGGAAAAAAACATTATCAATGAACTTCGCATGTTGTAATTTCTAAGGCTGACATCAAAAAAACACAAACAAACTTTAAAATATTTTATCTCATTATTTCCGGATAACACTGTATAACACAAGGTAAACAAAAACTCAATTATCCTACTACTAATTAAACACCAGTTATTGATTTCCAACAAAAGCCTCTGAAATAAGACGAATATTTTTACAACCTATAAATAATCGACAAAGTACCCAAAAATATGATAAAAATATTTAATAAAATAAAATACAATATTATTACGATAACGCACAATATTAAGCAATACTGTAAAACCAAGGAACAATATTTTTATATAAACAAGCACTCACAAATTTTGTTACGATATTGTAAAATGTTACATAAACTAGTGAACAATATTTTTGTAGTCTCTGGAATTGTAAGGAAGAATGTTTCCAAAAAGTAAATTTTTAATTTTAACAGAATACTAATTTTTTATGTTTTTAACAGAATTTTTTTTTTATAATTTACAGCAGAATTTCCAAATCCATGCGTTGTGCATCAGTTAAAGTTGTGTAATAGAATACTGAAAGAGTCAAAAGTTTTATAGCATCATCATTTTTTAAATTCTCTTATCTAAGATTTGTTAAGGAATATGGAGACAAAATCATTTCTACTTTTTAAAGCTATTGAATAGCTTTTAAATTGAATTTCTTTTCATTTCTCATTAACTAATCCCTCATTCATTTGACAGTGTTTTGGGGGAGGAGATGGCAAAACAATTTTTTGGATGAAAATAAAGAAAAAATTTATGACAGCAGGGTTTATTTGGAAAATGAGGACTGGTTTAAAATATTACTAAATGTTTCCATTATAACATATTACTAAATATTTCCACCGGCACTTTAAAACCAAACTTCCTAATAAATTATGAAAAGTAAACTACAAATTTTCTGTCCTTAGGAATAGAAAAATTCAAAGAAATAGGAAATAGCTAAGTATATGGATTAAAAGACGAGTTGAATATAAATATAACATCAAATTTTCACCTCTATTTTATGAAAAATCAGTAGCTTATATTTCCAATTACTTTCTGTGCCTTTTCACAAATGCGCATTATCAAAATCCCGCTTTCCATGCAAATTCTTTTACAGAATGTTTCTGTTCTGAAGAATATTAACATAATTCTACTTCATATCGAATACTAAAACACTTCAGTGCTCTTGTCTATTTAAATGTGAATGAAAAAATAAACATTTGAGCACAAAGCAAAACTTAAAAGAGAAAATACCGAAAAGTTTTACAAATAGCTGGAAAATTATTTTTTAATTAAGAATAAGAAAATGATGAACGAAATATGAATCTTAAAAAGTACTAAGTAACTTCTAAAAAGCTAACGGTACTCCAGGCATTTATATTTCTACTTACTGGTTACATTTATCTTGAATAATATATTTCGCGGCTCAATATTTAACCGTAAAAAGTTATTTGAAAACTAAACATTTAACAGTATTTAAATCTGACAATAAAAGAAAGACTTATAATTGTATAACCTCAAGTTAGAATTGTAAAGGAAATATTCGGTTTTGTCAAGATAAATATAAAAACAGTTAAAAGGTTTATTTCCCAAAGGAAAGAAGAATTTTGTGACACCATTTGGAAATTTGATAGTACTATGATAATAAATATATCGTGAATTTCATGAACTAAAATATAAGTTGCATTCTGATTTTGGTTAGGGATATATACCAAATAATGCAACTTTCCGTTCAATGAATAATTATATTTCTTTTTCCTTCTATTATTGCATCAAATTTCAACGAAATAAACACAATCCCCTTAGCTATTTATTCTGATAGTTTGTAAATAATGGTTTTTCCCCCTCGCATCTGTAACATATAAAGTGTTCACACACGCCCGCCGGTAAATCGAATATTGAAATTCTGTGAGAGTATCTAAATAAACTAACTCAGGGAGATAAACATCCTACAAACTAACAAAAAGAAGTAACTCACCGTTTCGTTGAGATGAATCTACAACGGAATCCTCTTCGTTGCTGCAGAGAGTGGACGATGATCCTTGAACGTGGCCATTAAGCGAATGGTAGAAGAAGAGTTCCCTTTTGGCGAACAGTAAAGTTGAAGGTCAGATGACCATGGGACCGGTTTTAAAGATCTCTACTGTTCAGGAGGAAAAGTGAAATGAAAAAAAAATGTAGTACTCAAGAGCTATCGATAGCATTTGAGAAGTTCTTGGCAAATGACGGCTGTCATTCACAAATAAGGTAAAAAGAGCCTTTTCACCAGGGTCGTCTTTAAAGGAAGGAAGGTTTCCGTCAAAAAGTTTAATTAAGCTTTGAGCCCAATTGAAGAAAAGCTGCGCAAAGATTTTGGCAGTGGGACAGATCTGTTCGGATGTTCGCGAACGAGTCATAAAAGTTCAATAAATCTTACATAGCCTTTTGAAAAAAAGAGGGTTAAGAGTGATTAGTCTACGTTTGCTAAAAACAAGTTATCTGTTCGCAAGAATATTTGGTGGGATGCATTGGTATTTTAACTAAATTTTAGTGCTTAAACTGAAGAAAACCGGTTATGTCTGTTTATTTCAGTGTGTATGAGCTGGTTTTGTAAAAACCAGACCGTCGGACTTATGCCTATCAAATTTGACAAATATATACTTTGGAGGGTAGAAAGGTAATTTTCGGAGCGATTTTCAAAAAAATATCTTTTTAACGATACCAAACCTTTTACTATATAATTTTTCTTCCTACATTTTATTTTATTTTTATTGAAATATTTTAAATGCATTTTGCAACAATATATTTCATTGTTGAAAAGAAGCTGCAAACCGATGTCATGATTATTTCACCTACAATAAGAAATTGTCTTTCGTCTTGTTACGAATATTTCATCTTTATTTTAATTTATTTTTATTTCTTATTGTAGTGACTAGAATAAGAAGATTCGATATACTTTTCTATGAGGAGTAGGTTTCAATATTATGAAAGCTTGTAATAATTTTTTTGCTATTTTTTGTATTTACAAATGAGATTTAACTTCAGAATGAAGCAATGTTTGACATTTTTTTAATGCCTCTATTTTAAAATATTGCTGATTTTAACTGTGATATAATTGAAAAATAAATATTATGTGCATAAAATATAGATAGAAAAATAAAAATTGGGAATGTAGATAAAATTGGGCTATGAAGATAATTAAACAGTGTAAGGCTATTTCTCAAGTATACATAACGCAAATTAAAATTTGTTGATATGTCATATGTTTCATGAGCTATCAACATTAAATAAAAGATTATTTCTTATTAAAAGAAATACTTTAAATGCTAAATAATCTTGACATATAGTTACTACTGCATGTGCTACAAACTGGATTTATTTTGTTTTACTTCATTTTGCATACCTTATCTTCACACTGTATTTCTGTTGTTGTTGTTGTTGTTGTTTGCATTAGGAGAAAATTCGAAGCATTTTTTTACGTAAATGCTATTTAATATTAGTACTTTATAAATTTAATAATAATGTTAAATTTTGGTAGGGATATTTTTAAATCTTAAGTATTTTGAACATCCCTTTTCAGAGGCTACTTTGACAGTAATTCTAAAATTTAAACGTGATATAAGAAATAATTTAAATTACTTTTTGTAGATTATAGAATTAACGTTCGGTTAAATATTTCTTCAAATTCAATACAAAATCTTAGCCTATTTTGAGAAAAAAAATTGCAGCTGTTACAAAAGTATTATGATGAAATCTTTTTTTTGGCAATATATTAATAGAACATTATTCATTTCATTTTAATAACTCGATTACAAATTTCTATAACAGAATATACTGAAGATGTAATCAAGTTTTCATGTATTATAGTTGAAAATAAATTACAGAAATAAAAGTGAATGGTCACTCATATAATTTTGAGAAAATAAAACATCTCTTCAAAAACTTCTTTAATATTACAGCAAGAGTTTCTCCTACAATGCAATCACAGAAGTCTGATTTTATTTCTTTCAATAAAGAAACTATTGCTCCAAATTCCTTTGCTCCTGAAAACTTATATTGATCTCGACTAGACTTCCGCAAACTATGGGCTAATTGTAAGATAACCAGACTTTTTCTATAGCAAATGTCCGCAGCATGCGCATTGTTTTCACGAAAAAAAAATTTGCTTCTGAACACCCGAATCAATGGACACATTAAAGCCATTTCTAATTAGTATGATTTGATTCTAGAATACGTTATCTGTAATGCCAAAAGTCAAGGAGATTATTTAATTAATTTTATTTAAGGGGGCTGCAGGATTATTAAGTAGGCAAAGTTGGCAATTGCCAAGAAACAACTCATCTTTTGAAAATTTTTAGCAGTTTTAGAAAATTATTTAGTTTTATAGTTTAATTTAATGGCAGATGCAATCAATTTTATTCAAGTCAAAATCAAGTACTGATTAAATTAATTTTGGATCTTTTATCTAATTACCATTACAATTTCCTAATTACTAAATATAAGTTATTCTTTATGCTATTTTATAATATTGAAAAATTTGAAAAAATGTCCCCTCTTTTTACAAGATTATTTATAGTGTTTTAAAGAAAGTTGTCTTTTGTTTTTAATACTTTGCTTAAAGTTAATTTTACATTTAAAGTGAGGAGATTTTCTTATATGTGTAATATTGTAGTGAACTTTTTAGAAAAGGACTTGCGACTACTGTTTTCAAAATTTACTACTTAAAACTGCTGAATAAAAATTAAATTAAAATCGATAAAGAATTTAGGCAGAAAAAATCTTCGAGATTTGGATTACATGTAGACCCTTGTAAAGTTTAAAACGGCTGTAATTTTTTTTTTTTTTTGAAATCGGAAATAATTACATTTTTTTTCTGAATTTCTGAAGAAAATAAAATGCGTATAGTTATGTCAAAATCATTTTTTATTCTGTTTTTTTTTTCAGCAGTAGATTTGGGTTATGGCGTACTAAAAATTGCATCTAATAGAAAATGACATTTGAATTCAACTAACATCTCCAACAGATTTTCCCAGATGCAATTAATGTTTTGCTTAGTTAATATGTATTCTGTTTGCATTTCTGTTTTAATAGGCTGTTCCTTTTATACACAGTGTACTTGCAATATCTTACATAAAAAATGGAAATATATATAATGAACAAATAATTTATATTTATCAGAGAACATATTTTTTTTAAAAATGCAACAACATTAAAATTAAATCTATGATGATAAACAGAAAATTTTAAATTCGTATTGGCACTTCTACTGTGAAGCTGAAACTTAACATCCGTGGATGAAAGCTTTTCTTACTACTTACGGCATTTCAAGAATTGCATTTGTAACTAATTTCTCCTTACAAATCATTCCAATACCCCTAACCTCAGTTATTTATACTTTACATTTAAAATATAACTTATTTTTAAATAATATATATTTCAGTGTTAGAACTTATTGAATTAAACAAACGAATCAAGAAGAAACAAAACCAAAGCTCTTTCTTTTACATCAAATCGTTGTATTTATGTAAAAAAAATTTTTTACTAAAATCTAGATTCTTTTTTCGAAGTGGATGCAGTATTTATAAGAAGTAATTCAATGATTTTTATTATTCATTTTTTAATAAATTCATTGAAAAGACATTCATGTTTCATAGAAAACAAAGTGGAAAATATTCAGATGATATCAAAACGCATGAAACTATATTAAACAACCTGTCATTAAGTATTCCAAATTGTGTGAACTGATCCTTATATATAAGACAACCATCTTGTAAACAAGATCCTTGATTGACTGTTTTATGACCGGTACGGGAAGTGTACTGTACGGAAAAGCTCTACAACCAAAGTTTTGATGCCTTAAAAGAGAGAGATTGTGTGCACCTGCAGTGAATTACTATTTAGGTAAAGGCTGTGTCATTTTTGCAGGAATAGAGAATCAAGATACGTAAATCTTAAGCATTGAGAAATAAGTTGTTTTTCATAAAAATATTGCAAGAGGATACGGTTATGGAAATGCAGCGCCGATTTTTGGATTTTCAGGCTCCGGATACAAAGATGGAAAGGAGACACCAGTATATAAAATAATAAATAAATAAATAAAAGTTTTAAAAATTCATTATACGAAAGGAATCTATACAGCATATCGTCTCATATAAATTGTAACTCTTAACTTATGACGCAATATTAATCAGACCAATATAAGTAATCAGTAAGTATATCTACTTTAAAGTTAAATCTTCGCATAGCTTACTTTCTGTGACGTTTCAAACTTTTAACGATCTTATTTCTGCCATAGTTATCTTAAATATTTTTCTTTTATTATCATTTTTAAATTTATATATATATATATATATATATAAAAAAAAAAAAAAAAAAAAAAAAAAAAAAATGACAATATATATATATATATATATATATTGTCATTACAGTGGCTATGAAGGTTCTCAGGGTCATACCTAATTATTGAAAGCTTTTTCTCGATGTAGAAGAAAATTCGAAATATCAATGCATGAATCTTTCTAATCACCAGATAAAATTATATATCTTTTACGTAATTTTTCGAGGGTTTCATTAATTTACACAATTTTTTTCAATATATTAAAATTTAAATAAATAAAAACATATACAATTTTACAATATTTATAAAATAAAAATAATTAAAATAAGTCATTAACACATATAATAAAAATTTGCTGAAACTTGTCCATTTGCTTAGCTGTAAACCTAATAATCTGCACTTTCTAAAGCCGCAAATGTCTTCCTCATCAACAATTTATACTACGCAAACAAAAATAGTAAAAAAAGTGAAGGGGGTTGAGCATCATGCGCAGTCAAAATAATCCGAATGATTACACTTGCAACGCATAATTTTCCATATTGAGATTTGTTATTGGAATTAAATTGCCTATATTAAAAATAAATTATTTAAAACATTTATTTTTAATAAAAGCGATAACAAGATATTATTTCTCACTTACATTATTTTTTACTTACATTTCATATTTTTTCTAATATTCAGGAAATAAATTTGACAAGACTTCGTAATCTTATTACAGTTTATACATGAAAGGAAGCTTGGAACGAACCCTTCTAAGACCCGAAGGGCCAGATACACGACTAGATGACTGAACTGAATGAAAATTTAGGATCAGTGTTCATATGCCTAATTTATATTCCTAATTAAAATCCTAATTTGCCATTTCATTACGTTTCTAATTTAAATATGAAACTACTTTTTTTTTCAAAATTAATAATAATATTTATGATATTCCAAAAATTTCAAATAAAGGTTCTCAAATATTCCAAAAACCGATTTCATACTTTTCAAACCAAAAAAGTGAAAGTTATAAAAATTTTCCAAATTTTTCCTGAGGCAATTTAGGAGCTTGAAAATTTTCAAAAAACAAAAAAAAAGTCACATTTCGTTTCCTTATCCTTCATTTATATCAGTTAATTCAGATTACTGTCTCAAGCATTACCTAAGTAAACGAGGACTCTTTGAGCAACAAAAGTTGTTACATTCCATCCTTTATCTTGACTCTTTGATTCCCGAACTTTCCTTGCCAAAGTGAAATTGTTCAATAACAGTTCCATGTGGTAAGGATTCTCTACCTAAAGTCAAAATAGCTTTTACGTCAGAAAAGCAAAGTGGAAACTTCAATTCAATTTTCATTTTCTAATAAACTTGAACTTAAAGCTTATTTCTGTTCAATCCATCAATACTACATAAGAAAAAGTACTTGCCAAATTCACTTTTCACTTCATGTTTTTTTAAGATTATAGTCATATTACGAGTGCACACAATAGAGAAAGAGTTTTCCTGAACTAACGTGATCTTATCTATCTAATATCCACTAAGATTTATAAAACTAACCTTTAATTCAAAGAAATGATTGGGAAATGTCCAGCGTCCTAATAGTATTGCAATTCAGGCAGATAATAATTTATCAAAATATAAATAAACATTTTTATATCAAATTTAATAGCCGTGCCATTTCATTCTCTAACGCTTATTGTGAATGCATATTTCATTTATCTAATCCACTATTTAATTATTTTAATATTATATTATATTTGATAAAAAAATATTTAATCATTATAATATAATTTTATAGTTTCTAAATCCGTAATCGAGAAATATATTTTGGGCAGAAAGAAAACTTTTTAAACAGAGATGAATTGTGAATACGAAAATTTTTAAAACATCTCATACACCTATAAATTGATTACTAATTGCTATTCTGACAATTTCATGGCTATAAACGACTTTCATCGCTTTCTGGGAGCTGGGCTCTATATTTCATGCATATTCTATCCCTTGTGTGTTGTGTCCACAGTCATGGTTCTGTATGTAAATTCATTTGACATAGATGATCTCAACTTCTACTGAACTTTTTTTCTGTTAAATTTTGAAGCACCTTGCAAATTAAATGTGCAGAGATTAAATGAGCTCTGTTAAAGGCACTTTTTCGTATATAATTAAATGGTTAAAAATCGTTCAACAAAATATTAGGCTAAAAGCATTTCACTTATCTTCAAAACTAAAACCTGTACTTCAGTAAGTTGCACGATTCTTTTTTAATGCATTTATTAAGAACGTATTGAATGAACTATTTCGCCAGTATTTAAGGCAAGGCATGTTTCAGGAATTTGAACCTTAATTAGCATTATTCAAAAACTGATAAAATGAAATGCGTATTTACAGTAAATTTTACAAGCTGTCGGGCTATCTTTTGGAAATTTATCCAAGAGAAATACAAATACGTTCCAGATGTCTCCGAAAAACCTCCGAGAAGGTAAATATAAACAACTACTACGATACCCCCCCCATAGTTTCACGGGTCAATCTGAATAACTGGACTCTACGAAAACATAGTGGATTGTGTCCTAAGGT
Organism: Argiope argentata; assembly: GCA_026289955.1. Taxonomy (NCBI): domain Eukaryota; kingdom Metazoa; phylum Arthropoda; class Arachnida; order Araneae; family Araneidae; genus Argiope; species Argiope argentata. The sequence goes on from JAOUZG010010951.1 coordinate 2,160,376, forward strand.
CCATTACCGGCCACGGAACAACCCCTCCTGTAGAAGCCACGTTCCACCATCTGTAGAAGACAACTTTCCCCACACTATTTCTGTGACCTCCAGTGCGGCAAGAGCCAACTACCGAACTAGAAGCTTCTCATTTCATCTCTGAGATTCAACCCGTATGGAGCCTCCAGGAAGATAATCATTTTTCATGTATAGAATCTACTAGCTGTTTGCTCTGGATCAGAGGAAAATGCCACACTTCCTTTTTATCAAACAATGGATTATTTTATTTCACAAAGGGCTGATATGCAGTGAAAAATAAACGTTTTCACCGAGGGGTTCCTTCCTCTCTCTTTTTAATTCGAAACTTATATAATATCCCAATATGTTTCTTAGTAAAAAACAAATATCTTCCATCCATCATTTATCTCACCGTTACATTGGAGAAGTCGAAATCGATTGATATATGAGCAAAAGCGCGAAAAATATTAGTATCTGAAAGCAGTAAGTTCAAGAACTAGGCTACTTAGAGTTACTGGAGTCAGAGTCAGTCGACAACGGCAATCGAATGAAGAAATAGCTCATTATATTGAGCCTTGAACTGCATAACTCAATTAATTTCGAAACAAATGACTTTAAAAAGCAATCACAAAATCCTAATTTCAGCTGTTCCCTTATTTCTATTAATTTCGCCTCTCTTTTTTTCTTTTTTTTTAATTTTACAAACCCTTTTGGAAGCCCAAAAAACTATTTTAATTACCTTCTCAGTAATAGCTTTTTTTGAAAAATATTTGAAGCTTACATGCGAAAATTTAGCAAGGATATTTGCTCAAGTATACGCACAATTGAAAAGAAAGTTTTGATCATCCATTTAACCAATCGTCTACGTTACATAATGAGTATCATTTCTAAGAAAGATGACTTCCGGGAAGAAAAGAAATTTAAACCATCCTCAATTTTTTTAATAACGGCCATTAATGCCAATTTGAAATATCTTCCTTATTCTTACATTTTTGTTTAACATTCATAGATTGAAATCTAACAATATAAGATAAAGTACTGAAAAAAAAAACTCTTATTAACATGTGTTTATCCGTATGTGTAACGATTTTTACCATTGAGTCCAGGAGATGCTATAATATTATAGAGTATTTTATAACTCAGATCTCTGTAGATAATGTGCAGTATGTAAAATTAAATTTTTGTTTAGATCATTATAGTACGGAAAATCATTGCTAAAGTTAATAGAGACGACTCACAGCTAAAACTTCCTTCCATAGCATGTCTATAAATTTATCATTGCTATATACTACCTCTTAATGGATTGCTTATAACTGGCTCAGTATCAACAGCAATCTTCGAGATGTCAAATACTACACCAGGATACTTCGAAATTTTTATTACTTTTTCGACATTGCAAACCTTGCTTTATTTATTTTTATTTATTTATTTTTCTCTTTTTACCTTTACATACTCCAAATATACTAAGAGAAAGTATTGCAATCGTTAAAAAATTCAAACTCGAGATTTTGATTACCCTCCGTGTTGTTGTCATAACCTGGTTCGTAATGACCACTGTATAAAGGAAAAACCATGTGGTATATCTGACCATGTATCCTATAGCAATATGGCCTTGTTCCAGGAGGGGATTTAATTTGAGCTCCCATGGAAGTAAAAGCTCTTGCAGAATTATATTCTCTTATATGCTTCCGATAGTTTCTTCCTTCGATTGAACATTGTCTTGCTAGCCTTTCAATATTTCCAGGAGATTCAACAAATGTTCGAAAACAATTTTTTAATCATAGCAATATCTTGTGTATTTGCCACATGAATTTACTTCTTTATCCCAGGAACGTGCTTGACAAAAAGAGCAGAGTCCAGACATAGTTCCACAACTATGTTCCTGTTGTTTGGGAACTTCGTTCCGTACACATAAGCGTTTAACCCTATTTCGTTCATTTCGATTTGATCATCTTATGAATGATTCGGCAGTATTTTCGGTCGACCTGCTTTCTCTTTTTCGACGATTTCGCTTTAAAATCGATACTGCACGACTTAAACTCATTGTAAAAATTTTGTCAGTTAATTTTTTGTTTAAAATTTTTTTAAACCGATGCAAGAATAGCGTTCGTGCGAAAATCTTATATAACCGCGTGTTTATATTCGCGGCGATGTATCACCATTCAGATGCCACTCGCAGAGGGCCAAGCTAGTATGGAAAGACATGCCGCTCATAATCTCACCAAGCTCGGGGATAAGCCCATGCCGGGGCTAGGCACCCCGAGAATCCATCCTTTCATTCGCGGCGATGTCTAATTGTTGCCAAACGGCTATTAACAAATTCGGCCTGATTTTGCGTTCACGTAAGCGTTTTTTATAGATAGAATTTTTATTCATATATATATACACGTTTGTTTAATACTTGAGAAAACTTTCACATTTTTGCTCTAGATCTCTGACCTTTTTCCAAATGCTCTCAATCAATAATAAATTATCTGAATGAAATAGCTTTATCTATAATAGTTAAAGAGTTAACAATAGTAAAAGTCTAGAATCTATAATAGTTAAAGAATTGAAATGGGACCATACAAAATCGATTACCTTTCCTTTATTTAGAGTAGCAGTGCTCAATATTATTAATAATATTAATTAATTTTCAGGCGAATTTTTATCCCTTTCTCGTTTTTTTAGAAAGCAATTATCAATAAAGAAATATTCAGCAAACTTGATATTTGGTTCAGTAATTGTCGCAGATATGCAGGTGTTTTTTTTTAATCAGTAGAAATTGTCTCATTTTAAGCCATTACATTATAAATTTTATTTTCATTGTGAAATAATTTTAAGACATTTTTATCTGCTATAAATTTAGAATATAACATTTCAAAGCATTCCATTTGCAGAAAATATTTTTTTTTCTCTTTAACTTCTAAAAGTATATAGTTTTGAAAGACACAAACGTGCATTTATCTATATCATTACTACACAAAACCGATTCTTTTAAACGTTTTCTATGAAACATGGCTAAAAATTTTACAATAGAGATTTTTTATGCAGATTTTTTTAATGTATAAGAATGTTAATTTGAAGGTATATTAGTTTTGATAATCAATATTTCATAATTAATGAAATTTATGACTTTTTAATACAGTTTCTGTGCGTTTCTTTTATTAAAACACTCTGAGTAAATATAGTTTCAATAAAAATAATGCATAGACAATAATGTAGAGTAGTCATGAATGACAATCGAAAGGTTGGTTGCAACTTTTTTTAAGCAATTTATCTTCCTTTATTTTCAAAATTTTCCCATTCGTTTTTTTTTTTTTTTAGTTTAGATTTAACGAGACTTAGTACACATTACTGATATTTTCCTAAACTGACTTTTTTTCAAATTTATGAGATTATACAGGGTGTCCGAGAAGTCTTTGACACATTTCAAAAATTCGGTTAAAAAAAAACGAGATAGAAAGTAAAATTAAATTACATTTATTACCTCAAATAGTGAAGTTTTTTTTTAACGTATCAATACACCTCGATGTGGACCCCGGAGTTTCGGGGGCTACGAGCAAATGACTGATGAATTCTATCGACGACACTTCTGTGTCGACCCAGGACACTCCCAGTTTCCAAAAAATTATTTTCCCATGTAATAATGCTGTTACGAGATGGAGGGTCTTTTCCCATATTTTGTACGGAAATTACGTTGAACTTGAGTAACAGATTTCGATTCGAAAAACCACAGTAACACAAAACGCGCGCTCACTTGGAGAAGCCATTTTCTCAATAACTCTTTCTAACGTTTCAGTACCGCAATCTACCGGCCAGTTTTGAAGTAAAAAAAAAACTTCACTATATGAGGCAATAAATGTAATTTAATTTTACTTTCTATCTCGTTTTTTTTTTTTTTTACTGAATTTTTGAAATGTGTCAAAGACTTCTCGGACACCCTGTATTTTCGAGTCTAATGATGTCAGTTCTCTTTTATATACATTTAATACACTTCATAGAAAAAAGAAAAAGAAGAAGAAATTTTATTTTAATTGTTAATTTATTTAACTTCTTTTTAATTATTTTTATTTTAAATGCGAACATTTTAATTTATTTCAAGTTAATTTCTGAAATTCACGAAATGTTAACAAACGAAGTATTTTTTTCATTGCCACATTGTCAGCCATAATATGCATGATATGTAAACAATGTATGTATATTATAACGTTTTGGGCCAGGGATTCTGGTTAGTTGCGCCCGAAAGCTAAACTGAGTTCTTTGAGTAATTAAATCCAGAATTTCTTTCCAGCTATACAACAGACATATTACACTCAGTTACACCTTTCTTGATTAATTAGATTACAAGCACATAAGTAGAATTAGATCAGAGTTTCACTAGGGGAAGATTCTGTGTTTTCAGGTGAGCAAGAAAACTCTCCTTAAGATTAAGAGATAAGATGGATTTCGTGAACTCCCGCAAGCTTCAGTCCGAGGTTTGGGGTTAATCCGCTCTTTAATTAATCTGCTGAGATTGCCGAAACGTAAATTGGTAAGTTCCAGACAACTCGCTGGCAGATCAGCCCAGAAGATAAAGCTGCCTAAATAACTGAAGTTCTTCCAAAGCTCAGATGAGCTTTCATACTTTCGACGGGACGCACGACTTTCCGAATTTGATTCAGGAAGTTAAGATGAACTTCACGTAGACTCAGCTTACAGGCGAGGCTGCCTACAATACACTGCAAAATTCCCTTCGGAGAGTTGCACACAGAATTCCAAACGGAGTTCCCGCTGCTCCTATAACTAACTCTCACTTAGTCGTCAGCCAACTTTTCTTTTCTATTTTCCCCCTGTCTCCTTTTTATTTGGGTTTCATAGGCCGATCTCCAACGACAAATTACCAATCAGCATATTTCCCAATTTTTATTGGATCCTCTGACTTAAGATACCTTCCCAATCAAAAGAGAGGTGAAAGCATTGGTTAGCAATCCACAAATGGTTGAATCCCTCCTCGTTGATGCAACATGTTTTTGAAAATCCACGAAGAGAAATTTATGACTGCCAATTAATTTAAAATATCCCTTTTATTTTTAAAAGTGCTTGAAAATAAGCCATAATTCTGTTTTTAAAAAACTGGAAAACCATTCAGAGTAGCATAATTCGCCGTAGAGCTGATATAAAACTGCTTTAATTATTTGGGATTCTCATGCTAACCAGGCACAGAAAATTTAATTATGCGAATATCAAATCGTTTCAATTTAGCACTTATGGTGTTTATAGCTGGTTGTGAATGGATATAAATCCATATGAATTTTGTTTGAAGCATTTAATATCAACAGAAACTTGTTTAAATACACAAATAAATATTTTTCTGTGGATTCTTGAGTGCGAAAGAAAACTTGTTTTCGTACAATGAGACAAGTCACATATAGCTTCCTGCGATGGGGAGAGTTGATTCTTTGTGAAATAGGAAGCGCTTTGCCTATAATCAGTAGGTCCAGCCGCCCGCCACAACTATGTGTAGGTTGTCTGTTTCTGGAAACAGTATCAGTAGGTAAGGGTCTTTACCTATGTATGACTGAAATCTGCTTCAAGAGCGTCCATTGGACAGATCGTATTGATTGCTACTTTCTATCGTAATCCAAGGCTGGAAATCGAAATATCAACCAGTAAGAACGTTTTAAGGATTTGAATCACATCCCTTTTTGAAAAGTATTGATCACTGGTAATTGTGACTTTTTAATATTGGTTACGTAATAACCACTCCTAAAATATTCGTCATCCCTAATATCTTAAAAAACTGCTGTTACCACATCAATAGAACTATTTGACTTCAATCGCATGTCTTTCTTTCTGCCTTGAGAATGCAGGTCGAACATTTCAACGGTTTATTAATGAAGTATTGCGCGGTTTAAATTGCTATGTCTAACTGGACGATATTCTTGTTGCCTCTAAAGATTTTCCCACATGTTTGCGAGATTTGAGACAAATTTTCCAATAACTTGATCAATATCATCTTTTAAATATTCAAAAATGCAGAAGTTACCCTTTCTTGGATGTTTAGTTAGCAAGGAAGATATCTCTCCTTTGCTGGAAAAAGTTAAAGCTGTTTCCGAATTCGCCTTGCCTAAGACTGTTAACGATTTGCGTCGTTTCCTAGCAATGATTAATTTTTATCATCGCTTTCTTGCTCGAGCTACACATGTACAAGCTCTACTTCATAACTTAGTTAAAAGTTACAAAAAACGAGATAAGACGCCAATTCATCGGACACCAGTTATTTGATCCATTTGAAGTTTTTTTTAAAAAAAAATGCTAGTTAATGCTGCTTTACTTGCCCACCCAAAAGACAATGCGAAATTGTCTCTTATGACAGATGCATCGGATTTTGCCCTAGCTACTATTCAAAACCAACATGTCGATCACAAACCACAGCTACTTAAATTTATTTTTCTTGCAAGTTAACTCTTACTGAAAAAAATTACAGTGTCTATGACAGAGACTTACTTGCAATATATTGTGCTGTTCGTCAATTTCGACACTTTCTCAAAGGAAGACAGCTCAAAATTTACTGTGATCACAAAACACTTAAGTTTGCCTTCTGACAAAAACGGATAAATTTCCTCCTTGTCACACTAGACAACTAGAAATTTTGGTTTTCGACTGGTATTAAATACGTTTCGGCTGAATCCAATGCAGTAGCTGACGCTTTTTTTCGTGTAGCTGAAATTATTTTGCCAACTAAAATCGATTATGGGAAAGTATGGCTAAGGAACAAGAAGTCAATGATAGTCATAAGTCTTTAATGGAAAGTGGTTCAGGATTGAAACTGAAATCTATTGAACTTGCTCGCGGATCAAAGTTGATGTATGATGTTTCAACAGGCGCAATACGCCCTTACGTTCCAGAAACTTTCAATTTTCAATAACATCCACTGTTGCGGATTGCTCATAGGTGGCACTCCCGTATGTTGTTTGCTTCCTGTTTGTAAACATTACACCCCATAAAACAGAGACTTGCGTGGCAGGCGCGGATTCCAACAGTAAGAGAATTTACCATAAGAGTTAAATTTGTTTTATTGTTAATGGAAAATATCTGAAGTAACTGATTTTTGGAACTCCTTCATTAAATTCCTCCACTAACCACATTTGCAACGTCCATTGCCTATCTCATCCTGGAGGTAACACTACGGCTAAATTAATAAAAGACAGATTTAGCTTTCTTTACAGAAATATTGCATTAGAATTTCTAAAAACTGTATCGAATGCCAAAAGAAAAGAAAAAAATCGAGACATTCTAAGTCTACAGTCGGACAATTTCCTCTCGTTTCCGCACGATTCGGCCATATTCATCTCGACATCGTGGGGCGTTACCACCATCTGGTGGTCATTTTTACTGCCTCATAAGCGTTGACAGATTTTCAAGGTGGCCAGAAATCTTTCCTATGCCTGATATGAAAGCTGAAACTTGTGTTGTAACATTTATAAAATGCTGGATTGCAAGATTTGATGTACATGAAATCATAACTACAAATCGTAGTTCACAATTTGAATCTGAATTATTTCAGGCATTAACGCAATTTTTAGGTTCACAGCGGATTCGAACGGCAAATTATCATCCTGCTTCAAATGGCATGGTGGAAAAATTGGTTGAAAGGTGCTGTTAGATGTTCCTGCCTTTCCACACCACGTTGGACGAGTATCCTACCAGTGGTTATGCTAGATATCCTAGCTAGCTTTAAAGAAGATTTAAGTGTTTCAGCTGCATAACTACTCTATGGTGAACCTTTGAGTCTTTTTGGTGAATTTTTTCGTCCTATTAGTCCTACAATTCCAGAACTCATCCGTCAATTAAGGACTAAAATTTAGAGTTTTTTAAATCACGCATAATACAAGATGTTTTTGCACAAAGATTTCGCTTCAAAGGCTCACGTTTTCGTCCGACGAGACTCAATTCGTCGACCCCTTCAACTGCCCTCCGATGGGCTATACAAAGTCTTGTCGAGAACGTACAAAGAATTCACAATGGATATTCATAGACAAAAATGTACTGTAACTGTAGACATTATCAAGCCTGCTTCCATATTGAATGAACATCTTGACCCGGCTGACGTCCTTCCACATACTCATCCTGAGTATTAAATACATGGACGAGTGGCCAGATTTTGCATTACTCCTTCTGTCAAATAATAACCGACCTTGGTTTCGAGGGGGATCACTGTATCTTTACCCACTATGCAATCTGCCAAGCAAGAACTGAATATGTCTTTCTCAACTCAAAGACACTTCAACTACTTCTGTTAATCTTTTTATTTTTTTTCTTGTAGTAAAATATATATATATTCTTGTTCCTTGTTAAAAATACTGTAGCGTCATTTTTCGAAGCTCTGGACATTAAAGCGGAGGAATCTATCCTTACCCCGCCTCCTCCTGACACCTTCCTGAGTTCTAAAAACTTATTTCTGGCCTTATGTCTGCCTGTGAACAAAATATCTCAAAATGCTTTGAGATAGACGGATGAAATTCGGTATATGAAATTCAGACCAAATTTGTAAAAGTCTATCAAATTTTGCACGAAATACGTTCAAAAGAAGTCTGACTGGATGTTCAAATACAAGTGAATTCAATAACTACCAATCGTATAGAACTAGATTGATAAAAATTTATACACAGGTTTCACATATAAATTGTAGATTCTTCGGAAATTTTTAACCACATATATCAAAGGGTTGATATCTGCTGGTCTCTACATTCGTATGCATATAACACAATCATAAATGCAGTAACTTAAAATCAGTGCAATTCGGTACGTGATCCTGTGACTCCAATTGAAGTTCTGTGAGAAATTTTGATTTTAATCAGTTGAAGAAAAGGTATCCAAAATTCATATTCAATTTTCTAGTACTCGAGTACTTGTATCCGTAATTTTGTGTCAAATTTTGATTCCAATCGATTGAAAAAAAGGAGCCCAAATTCGCAGGTTAGATTCAATTCAAATGCTAAATTCCCATTAAAAATCTGTGTTTGGGAAATATTGTTTCCCATTGCCATGCAAGTCATTTGTGGCCTTACCAAAGATACATAGACTTAACATCCAAAGAGCAGATATGTATCAAATTTGAAGACAAATTCATAAAAAAGACACCATCTGTCTATCTGTTCTCTTGATGCATGTAAAAGCAATAATTTAAAACCGTGGCAACCTCGGTAGAAGAAATTTAGTTCGTAGATAAAGCATTTAAGAGTGAATATTTAGAAGTTTTTGAAATAGATTTATCTTATAGTTTGTTAGTCTGTACTTTTATAAGCATGTACACACGAAAATTGAAAAGCCTAAAAACTTAAATAAATGAAATTTGATATTTGAACTTGTAACTTCAGTTACAGTTCTGTGCAAAATCTTGATTTTAATCTATTGTGAAAAAACATTTCAGGCATTTGCGTATCAATTGCATCCCAATGATTAATTGCTAAAAAATCGTCAAAGATTTCACACTATTAGGCTTTTTTGTAACTATACTTCGCAAATGCCATGCGGATTAATAATACCCAAGAACATTTATTAGAGAGTATGTGAGAAAGTTTAGGAGACATCACTGCAGCTGGTAACTATTTTATCACATAAAAAGTATACAAGAAAGAGCTGCAATGGCTAAAATACTTGACTTCAAAATTTCGATAAATCTCAAGGTTTTTATCTCCCTAAGTTGTTATCATGCATTTCTGTATGCCCAAAAAGCTACCCTGATATAGCAACCAAAAAAATCATTACAGCTTGATACTCTCTCAAAGGCAAAAGTCTTATTTGTTATAGGTGTTTCATTAAATTAGAGAAATGTTTTAACCAATCTGTTAATGCAATAGAATCTCAGATGTTGCAGCTAGTGATATTAAAAACAACAAAGGGGATTCAAACCTCTCGTCCATAACATCGTGAGTGATAATATTTTAGAGTCAATTAGTTTCTGCTTATATTTTCTTTAAATTACTCTTAATTATGTAAACGTAGAAATGCACGCAAAAAATGTACCTAACATCGTCGTCATGAACCAGTATATAAAAAATGAATAAAATGAAAACAAGGAAGAGAATTGTTCTAAATATACTTTAAATAGTTAGTAATAACTAGATCACGATTAAAAAAAATAAATTAACATCATTGGAAACTTTTGAAGAGGTGTAAAATTATTATTGCGCAATAATAAGCTCCGAAGTTATTGGGAATGGGAGGACGTTGAAATCTGGTTTAGCTTTTAATCCAATTAAAAATTTTAAACTTTTTCCCTGAAAATGAGTGTTTTTTTTTCTTTATTTATTATTTACTACATAAGAAACAGTTACCTGCCACAATTTGAAGTTCTAGATCAGGAATGGTGAACCGTTGGCACGCGTGCCTTTGATGGTACGGAACACAATATTTTAAAAACGCCGTCGATCAAAACAGTTTGCATTTGAGTTCAAAATAACAAAGTTCACTATGAAGTATTACGAACAAAAGCGAATGTTCCCATTCCAATTGAAAAAAGGCACAAATATCTGTACTGTTGTTAGAAATTCTGAGAAAGGAATTAATATGAAATGAACGTTTTCAGTAACAGATGGTGCTCCAAATACGGTGGGCAAAATAATGATTTCCTTAGTTTATTTCAAACAGACGTAAGACATTGAATTCTTGAACTCCACTGCAATATTTACCAAAAAACCTTGTGTTCTAAGAGTGGTTTAACACCGCTTGATAATTTAATGGAGTTAGTCACAAAAATAGTCAAAGCGATACGGTCGCAGTCTTTAAATAACCGAAAGTTTGAGGCTTTCTTGGATGAAGTCAACTTCATGTATAATTGCTTACTAATGTATAGAAATGTTCACTGGTTGAACCTCGTGTGCGTATTTTAAAGATTTGTTGATTGCTTGGAAGAAACCACTGTTTCTGCAAAATGATGCGAAAACTGAACAATAACAATGGGAACTGAACATTTTAATGAATTGAACGTAAAGCTTCAAGGTAGAAATGAAAAAAATTATCGTCATGATGGATCTCATTCGCTGTTTTGACGATGGATTGCATGTTTTAGGAACGATATTATATTAAAAAAATACAAATACTTCCTAAATTTGAAATATATATATATATATATATATATATATATATATACCAAAAATTTAGATGTACATAAAGAGCGAAACGAAAAAAAAGTTATTGAAGAATTTATTCCCGTGATTGATTCGTCAATCAAGGAATTTTCAGTCAGGTTTTCTCAGTTCAAAGAAAAGTTTATTATGTACCCTAATGTGACTTCATTTGACAAAAAGTCCGCCCCGAAAAATGGTTTATGACGTATGTGAGCTAGAAGTCAGATTTCTGTCATCGGGTGCTCAGGGGTCATATCCTCAGAAACTATTGCACCCATCCTTCTGTTGTAAAGTGGAACAGGAGAACAACAACAATTGTAATGATTTAATAAAAAGTAGCTAACATAAAAATTTGAATTGATTTTAAAAAATTGTTTTTTTAAAAAAAATATTATTTGTTCTGCTGTATTTCACTTTCTGATACACTGTTGTGCTTATGAATGTGAAAGAAAAAATGGCAAATCGTAGAAATTTAAGTCAAGCTAATGTAACTAAACCAATAGAAGCTTCTAACACAAAGAAGTATCGGAATATAAAAATAATACAAGTTATGAAATTGAGAATGGAAGTTCTGATCAAGATTTTGATAGCGATATTCAACAAACCATAAAGAGAGTATTCATTCCTAGAATCGTGAAAAATAGTGGAAGTTGGATTCGTTGCCACATTTTTCTCAATCAACGGCTGCTAATATTATAAAAACCACTCCAGAAGTCACAAGATATGTAACGGCAAGTATATCAGATGCAAAAAATGCATTTGTGGTACTATTCGATTTTACAATTAATAACGAAATCATAAATGTGACTACTATTGAAGGAGAAAAGTTTTGTAGAAAAATATTGAAAGTAAAACTATTCAAGCATATATTGGAATATTACTGATATCTGGGGTTAGTAAATCATACTAAGAATTTAAAAAAAAGCTTATAGGATAAAGAAACTATCAGAAATATATTTTGTGCGACAATGTTTTTAAAATCCTTTTGAACCATATCGGGAATTATTCGTTTTGATTATAAATTCACTCGCCAAGAAAGAAGAAATTTGGATAAATTAGCTGCAAAGCCAGATATCTTAGAAAAATGAAGAAAAGTTGAATCATTTTAAAATCCACTAGTTGGAAACACGAAATTCTCCTTTTACTATAGAGATAGCAACCAGAAATAGTAAAAGCGGTATGTAGATATTGCTATTCATTTCAACCAGACTTTGAAATTTGAGAATTATCTGCAAAACAGCAGATAATTTCAAAGTTGTTTCAAAATGCGCGGTAAAGTATTTGCGCAAATGTTTATATAAATGATCCTATATTAGAGAATATAAAGAAGGCCAAGTTGGTATAAGGGGCGCGAAAATAAAACTGTAATTTTAGTGGCATTATTCCAAGTAGAAAAACACTTTCACAAGATTTTTCTGATAGACGGCCGCAGCAGAGAGTGGTTTAGTAAAACAAGTAACACCTCCATAAATTCATTCAGTGCGCAAGCGTAATTTTTATTAACAGAAGGTTTTAGTGGTATCGACATTTACGATAAAATGTATTTCAGACTGCGTGTATATTATTACAAAGTGCAGTTTTGCAATGATGCAGTAATTTTACATTAATGACTGAGGTCGAGTTACATTTCCATGATTGAAATCAATCTACCAATAAATCTGAGTTGCAAAATTTCTAGATTTTAACTCACTGACAAAGAATCCGCTGCTGCACCTCGCTCCTTTGTGCTTCCACTCCCATTATTACAAAAATTTCTGTATACTTCAAGTAATCTGAAAGTGCAAAAACAGTTTTTCTACATAATAATGTTTCAATCTATCTCTTATATGAAAATTGAATACTGCTTTGGTCATTTGTTTTTATTCTATTGCATCTCATGTGAGAAGATAAGAAAAAATTAAAATTTTTGAAACCAATGGCTAAGGCATTGCTCTCACTGCTCTCAAGAAAATAAAACTACCTAAAATAAGTTAGAATTCAATATACATAAATTACCAAAATTAAAGAATTTCTTAGAATATTTATAATCCAAGTGTTTATCTTTCAAATACATCTAATTTATTTTAAAAAATCAATTTCTGTTTCAAAATTTTTCCTCTTCTAAAAAATAACCACCTTCATCTATTTATATTTTCTATATCTATAACTATACTTATAATAAAGCTCAATGTGTGTGTGCGTGTGTGTGTTGGCTCTCTACAGGCTAGACCGCTTTACCTACAGCTACCAAATTTGGTACGTGTATACCTTGGAGACTGGGAATGTGCATCTCAGAGCCTTTTTTAATTAAAATTTAAGCGAAATTTTGACGTTTTTCCGCTATAACTTCTGAAAATAATACAGCACAAAATAGATTTTTGAATCAAGTTAAAACTCAAAAAAAATTATCTTTTCAATGATACTGATGTTTAGACCTATAAGTTAAATTTCTATATTTAATATTTTTTTTAAAAATTTAATTTAATCGTATTTTTTAACAATTTATTTTGTATAAAATAAAAATAAAATTTTATCTGCTCGAGCATCACAAAAAATCAGCTTTTACTAACGTGTTGCCATCAGATTTACAAAAGCTCTAATTAAAAAAAGTTAATCACTACCGCAAATAAAACCTAGAAAAATGTAATTTTGAGCACGTGATTATATGAAATGAAATAAATAGGAAATATGATATTTTTTAAAACAATAAATGAAAGACAAAGCTTTTTACTTTTTATCTTTGCAGGGCCCGACTTAGTCTAATTGGGTCAAGGGGGAACTTGTTTGGGGGCCCCTTTCTGCTTCTCTATTTTAGTAATGAAGAACGTTCATTAAAGAAGAAAGTTTAAAATAAACTTTCTATTCGATTTGGAAGCCCCTCTGGTGAGGGGGTCTGGGGCAATTGCCCCGTGTGCTCCTGACTTAATCAGGCTCTGATCATTTGCAAAACTGAAAGTAATAATTCAATGAAAGAATTAAAATAAATAAAGATATAATTTAACTTGCACGATCACGTGGTGCTTCAATGAGGAATAAATTAGCTTTTATTAACGTATTGTCATCATATTGACAAAAGCTCAAATTAAAAAAGTGAATACTTATTGGAATTTTAAATATGTTGAATTTAATACAAAACAATAAAGCATTTTAAAAATTGAAATCCACCATCTCAAATTTTAAATTATCATGCGAGAGCATCATTATTTTTTAAGTCATTACTTATCTGAATAAATTTAAACCATTAAGCAGTTTTCAGCGGTTTGAAACAATCACGTGACTATCAGATTTCGCGTGCATCGATAATTAAGTAAACGATTTTAATTTTTTAATTGCTATATTGGTCGAATTCAAAACCCTTTGCCTAAAAGCATTTTTTTTTTTTTGAAAATAGTTTTTATATTGGTTTGATATGGTTACGGGATTATATTATTGTGCAATCTGCAATTTTTAAAAAAGCTATGTTTTTCTGTCAAAATTTTCTGAACATCAAAACTTTCTATTGTTCGCTAGAAAATTACAAATGAAAATTTAAAATAAAATTATATTCTAATAATTACAGGGTTTTTTTTTTTTTTTTGAGAAATACAATTAGTAAGAATGCGTTTATGATGCCATTAAAGAATAAATATACGTCACGTATTACAAAAAAAAGTGATTGTTAAAACTGAAAGATAATTAAAAGAAACCCAAACGATAATTTTCTGAGCGCGAGATTAATTATTTAAAAGTAAGAAATCGTAAAGAAACTAGAAGATAACGTCATTTCATAGAAACGTCGGACAAAAAGATATTGGTAAGTTGAAGGAAAATATAATTATTTCCGTTGAAGTAAAACATGTTTGCCTTTGTATTCTTTTTAAGTTTTAAAACAATAAGATATGATTTTCAATTCTTACTTTTACTTATATGAAGAAAATACATTGTGGAAATCAAAGAATTCGCCTTCGTGAATGTAATGAATCTCCGCATTTTAATGAATCATTCCAAAATAAAAACGCATCTGCTTTCACAGAAGTATACTTAATAATATACATATACTGGTAAAGCCAGATCAACCTTTTGAAAACGCATCTGCTTTGAAAGAAGCGTACGTAATAATTAATAATGCAATACTGGTAAAAGCAGGTAAACATATTTTTTGCTCGTATATTTCAGAGACATCAAAACGTCCTAACCAAAACAATATGTTCTGACATGATAACCAATAAAACAACTAACATTCCAAATGAAACATAAAAATGCAATTTTCAGCACATGTCTGCATGAAATGAAACAAGATATTTTTGAAAAGTAAATGCAAGGAAACTTTTTCTATGATATTTTATAACATATATTACTAATTCAGTTAAACAGCTTTATTTAAGGCAAATATGGCTTAATATCTACAAGGTATCATCTATAATTGGAGCCCAACAGCTAATTTGTAATAGATACTTTTGTAATAGATATATACTCTTTGTAATAGATATACATCTCCTGACAAATCGTCTAAGTGAATTATATTTTTAGTAAATTGAGGTAAAAAGTGCTGAGGAATTATGAATTTTAAATTTATATATATATATATATCATCTGTCCTGTGAATGATATTTTACAAATATTCTTGAAACACTAAAAAAATTTTTAAAAAATGTGACTATCCAATCAACTTAAATCAATCATTAAAGCTGACAAATTTATGAAAATTTCAATATCACTATTCGATAAAAACTCCCGAGGTAAAGGTTACGTATAGTGTGCCCCTTGCCGCGCCAAGTCACCAATAAAGATGGCGGACAAAATAAACAAACACTTCTATGGGATAGTTACGGTTACGACTTTTCGCAATATAATTATGATTTCTTTAAACCTATAAGAATTTTTTTTTTAAATTTTTTTTCCAGACCCGGAGGCATCTGTTGAAGGCACCGGGCAGAATTTTTTAACTTAAAAAAACATCCTACGGCTTCGCTAGGCCCAAGAGCGGGAAAATAGTAGCTTCGCTAGGACATTGAACATAAGGAATATGCGGAAAATATGCACAGTAAATAATAAATAATTGATAAATACAAAGATGCAAAAAGAATGGATTTAATAGAAAATATTAAAGAACGAGAAATGCGAATAATTCTATTGCAGGCGGTTTTTAAAGAAAGAAAGCAGACGACTTAAAGAAATGAATCAAACGATTTTGTGAAATCGCATACCGACAATTAAAATGAGTAAATGAATAAATATTTTATATTCGCAATAAAAATATAATTGAAACTTCTTATTAATTATACAAAAAATCTTAATTATAATACAGATCAAAAATAAAATATTTGATATTATTTTATTATTTTTAATCTAACAGTTTTCATAAAAGAGTTGAGGCTCATACACAACCATTGTAGGAAGAAGTAAACAAAACATCATTAGGGTTACTACAACAGCTTTCTGTTGGGTTGCCATATTGGCAACAAACTCGGGGGCACACTAATGACCATTTTAGCCACTCCCGATTTTAGATAAATTTCTGGACCATCTCAAAAAAGCCAATAAGAGTTTCTCAAGAGTGATTGAACTAGATTATGAAAATGTTGAAAGTTCTAATCTTGCAATATTCAAAACTGGATAAATCTGCCATATTTGATTGCAGAGAAATGTTTATTTAGAAGTTAGAAATATAAAGAATATTTTGCAGAATATGAATCTATAAAACCAAAAGATTGTATAAAATTTAACCTTCATATTTTTTAATTATATTTATAAACCAAGTACAGTAAGACCCTGATTAACGCTGTTTCGGTTTAGCGCTCTTTTATTTCAACCCGGGGATTCCATGAAATCGCTCGCAGCATACGGGGATTCCATGAAATCGCTCGCAGCATACGGGGATTCCCCGAAATATTATGCAGCGATAGCTTTCAAATACATATCCGAAAGAGTGTACTTGTATTTTTTGTTTGGTGCGGTATTGTACTGACAAATTTTTATTACTGGAAACATTTTTTGACATTATTGTAAGTAGGTATTAATTTACATATTTAATACTATATTACAGTATCAAATATTTTGATCTTTAGTTTTTTACTATGGGTGATAAATGAAAAAGAAAAGTAAGCAACCAGAAAAAGCATTTCACTCAAAACTAAAATGGAAGTCATTAGAAGATTAGATTCTGATGAACGTCAAACTCTAATTAGGGCTTCATTGAATTTGCCAACGTCAACAATAAGGACCATCATGAAGAATAAAGAAAAAAATACTATCATCGGCAACTGCAACTACGTCAAGCTCTGCAACTAGAACTACACGTTCTAGAAATAATCTCATAGAGGAAATGGATAAACGACTGTCAATATGGATTGACGACGAAATTGACCGCAATATGCCATTAAGCCAATCTATCATAATGGAAAAAGCTAGAAGAATTTTTAATTACATTCACGCTGAGACAATTGACAAAAGTGAAACTTTCGTTACTAGTCGAGGATGGTTTAATAGATTTAAACATCGAAATAACCTTCACAACATAAAGATTACAGGAGAAGCAGCAAGTGGTGATACAAAAGCGGCGGCTGAATTTCCAGCGATATTTAAAAAAATAACTATCCTCCAGGATTGGTTTTTAATGTTGATGAAACAGGCTTGTTTTGGAAAAGAATGCCGAAACGAACATTTCTATCCCGTGAAGAGAAACGGGCACCAGGATTTAAAGCTGCAAAAGATCGCTTAACCCTTCTACTAGGTGGTAACGCGAGCGGAGATTTTAAATTAAAACCATTACTAATGTACCATTCCAAAAACCCAAGAGCGATGAAAGGCATACCTAAATCAACTTTACCTGTAAGTTGGGAGTCTAATAAAAAATCATGGATAACTGCGAAAATTTTCCATGATTGGTTCACTGAACATTTCTGCCCGTCTGTTAAACGTTATTGCGAAATTAAAAAACTTGAACAAAAAGCACTTCTGTTAATTGATAATGCTCCAAGCCACCCAACAAATTTATCAGACTTAACAACATGCATTCCAGCCGAAGTGGTTTTCTTGCCGCCTAACACAACTGCCTTAATTTAACCAATGTATCAAGGCGTTATATCAAATTTTAAGGCTTATTACTTGCGGCGAACCTTTAAGCAAATGTTTGAAAAAACAGACGGAGAAGAGAACCAGTCCATAAGAGAATTTTGGAAAAACTACAACATCGTGGATGCTGTAGAAAACATAAGCCTTTCTTGGAATGAGGTAACAGAAAGATCTTTGAAAGGAGTATGGAACTAAACATGACTGACTTAGAATTTAATTTTTTTTAAAGAATATTCGTTTTGTTATTTATATTTTGTTTTTATTTTTGCAAGAAATAATAATGTGGTATTAATTTGGGCTTAAAGAAATAAATGTTTGGTTTTATTTTTATTAAAAAACAAAATTTTTAAATTTAATACCTAACCAATTTCCTAGCCATCTTCCCCTAACCCCAATATTTGCATGTAAAGATAGCCTCGTTTAGCGCTGTTTCGCATTACGCTCTACTTTGATGGAACGTATCCCCCGCGTTAAGCGGGGTCTTACTGTATTT
>JAOUZG010010951.1:2202298-2217892 GCA_026289955.1 Argiope argentata
TATATATATATATACACAGAGAGAGAGAGAGAGAATACATTCACATTAAATTCTTTTTTAAATATTGTATATAATTTTTCCAGTGCTTTTAGTTTCTGAATACATTATTACATTATATAAAAAGAGAATGCTCATGATCAAAAGTATATTCATAAATCAAAAGTATTAAATATTCGATTAACTAATTTTGATTCAGCTTTTCTTAATCAATCATCAGATTAGCTCTTTTGATCACATTTTCCTCAGTGGATCCTCATATTAGATAATTTGATTATGCCCTCCTCAATGAATTCTCAATATAATATATCTACAAAATGTAATGCTCTTCAATGTATATTGTAACAACGTTTTTCAGGTGCATTGCTTTCACAACCAGCTAGAGTGTTGCTCCGCTCGGCCTTTTTGTATTCTGACAGATTAAAACACAATTTGTGCTTCGTAATATAAAAAAGAAAATTGAACATACATTTTGGATTCCTCCCCTTAAATCCATTGATCTCATAACCATATATTTTACAAATCTATAATTTTGATGAAAAAGACAATATATCAGATTTCATTAATCTAAGTCGTTTTATTGCAGAATAATCACATTCATATACAGTCGAATAAATGAATAATCAACGCATAAAAGAATATGATCCAAAATTTGATAGAAATCTGAAATTCTGATTTAAAATCATATGTTAAATTACATTTATGCAACTCTTTGCGGTTTTAATAATCCTATTAGCATGCAAATTCATTCGAAATATGATAGAAGACGATAATTTTGGTGTAACAACCACATACCTGATTTCATCTGTTGGTTTTGTCGGACATAATTCCAAGTCTGATTCTTTTGGACTCGGAGAGATCTGAAGCGTGAAGATTTGTTAAAAAACACAAGGTGATATTTTTCGAAAATTAGAAATTTTTTTATCTTTGAGCAAATGTGTCTTTATAAATATATATAAAGTAACCAGCTAGGGGGGCATCTTCACGAAGCTTTTTTGCATATTCTCTAATCGATCAACTGTATTTATTAGAATCACAAGAAAGTTCGCATACCAGTGGCGAACTATAGCTAAGAAGCAGTTTATTACTGCGCTATCTTTGACAATGCTGGGAGATTAATTATAGGGATGCAGTTCATACACAGAAAACTCATTTTCCGAAGCAATTGAAACGAAAATGTAAAACAAAATTCTAACTGTGGTCACAAATTAACGTTCCAAATTTAATATATTTAAGTAATTGACTTTTTGAGTTATCTTATTTATATTCTTGTGAAAGTAGAGATAGACAGACAGTCAGTCCTTTAATAAATTTAGTTCCAAATTTGATGCACATCTCTACTTTAGATATCAGAACTGCGTACCAAATTTTTTTCTATCCAAATCTCTTGGTTTTGTAATTATTCTGTTAGTTTACATTCGAACATCCAGATAGGATTTCTCTAAATGGGTTTTGTTTGAAATTTGATAAAAATTTGCAGATTTGTTTTAAAGACTATAGACCAAATTTCCTCCATCTAGTTTAAAACGTCTTTGAATTATTGTGTTCACAAACAGACATTATTCCAAAAAAATTTTTTCTCTGAAGCCGGAAGGTTTGAGGGGAGAAGCGTCAAAATCATGAATTCGAATTGTTTGAATACAAGGCTTTCTTTTTATGTAGGAGAAAGTTTAAAAAAAACCTACATTTGAATTTTACAATTCTTTTGCATGAAATAACGAAAACCAATTTTCTCAACTTTAAGTATTAACCTCAAATACATAAATATACACTTTATAAATAAAGTTCCTCTGAATCCTTAAAATAGTTCTCTTTAACAAAGAGAGAATCTCATTGGTAAATGATAAAGTGGGTTCAATTGTTTTCTTGGTAGATTTTGAAGAAATAGTTCTTTGCAATTTTTGAACTCGAATGTGTGTGAAAAAGAGACATTTCATTCACAAAGTTAATTTCTCAATATCAGATTTTAAATCCTGTCTACTTTTAATAAACGTTATATAGCATTCTCAATTTGAGAAAATAGACAGAAAATCGTTAGATGAAATTGAATAATGATTTCTATCAAAAACAATGAATGACACTTCCCCTTTCAAAAAATAAACAATTTGTGAATGACTGTAATTAAATTTATTATTTAAAATAAACCCTTAATTTAATTGAATGTAATCGTGCATCTTTGTTTAATTCGTGAAAATAAAAGTTATAGTGAAATAATTAAGTCTCACCATGTTAATTCTGCATTTAATGGTTGACGCAGTTAATTTTGAGTTACAATAAAATTAGTTCTGGGCGTACAGTTATCGGAATTCTCTGAATTAAAGTACTTAGCGCCATTGAAGCGTTCGGGCACAAGATAGGTCTCATTATCAAGGCCCGACTTAGTCTAGTAGGGGCCCGGGGCAAAAACTTCTTTGGGTCCCCCTCTGTTCATTACATTAGTAATGAAGAACATTCATTAAACATAAAATAAAATTTATATTCAATTTAGGGGCCTCCACTTATGTGGGGGCATATGGACATACCATGTATGCCCCTGCCTTAGTCAGGCCCTGCTCATTAGATGATCTCTGAGATAGTAATGTGGGGATTTTCGAATGACCATATACCCGTCTTGTGTATGTTGAAAACACCTTCTCTCATAAAGCTTCATCCGAGAATAAAATTCTCACAGAAAAGCGCACTCGCATCTTTCTTAGTAGCATCAAGCATCCTGCGTGCGAACTCCATACGCAGTGGGTAACCATCATTGCTTTAAGAATTGGACTTTCTGCGAGTGGCATGCTTTCAGGTAACTTGCGCTCAGTCGCATTTGCGCTAATTCATTAAAATGTCTCTTTTACGCTCAAGACTTAAAAAGGTTACTACATTATAGCTTATTTCTTTGCATGTACGATTTGATGATTTTACAATGTAAGCCAAATGGTAATCAATAACTATGAGAGTGAGAATAATACTCCTTGTTTCTGATAACGAAACGAAACGAAACTTCTGTGAGAAAAATGCTGATGACCCTTATCACGTTTCAGACGAGTGTGTGAAATAATAAATAAGGTGTGAGAAATTTGCTTTAAAAATGTATTTATTATAATACATTTATAATTTTCCCACATGGAAGACTTCTATAAAAATTATAATTTTGATACGCATAATACAAATCTAATCTAATAAAATGAATTGTAAATTTTCGTTTTATGAAGATTAATTTTTTAATGAGGATTTAATTAAATTAATTTTTTTATCTCTTACAATTTAACTTCATTTTACAAAACGTATAAAAATACATAGAAAGTGTTTTAAATTCAAATTGAAAAGGATATCAATAAAGTTTAGCTCTTTCAGTGTGTATGTATGTTTAAATGTATATATATTCCACAAGTACGTACTTGAAATGAGATATTTTTTTCGTTAAAGAGGTTCAAATAAGTGACTACTTTTTTGCAAAATAGTTAGCACTTTGGATAAAATAAATGATTCGAATAATATTAATAATTGAAAAAAACAACTGCTGGTTAACTCTCAGGAGAAAAAACATTTTTTCAACAAGAAAATATTGATAATTACTGATATTCCTTCAAATCTGAAATATATTTCTTCATTTCCTAGCTTATTTAACGTAAGATTCAACTATACATCACTCAATGCGCCAGCAATCCGCATGTAAATGCAACATCTCTACGTACTACATTAAAACTCTTAATTCTCAGCTATAATATCATGAGCTAAAGTATTACTCGCAGCTAATGTAACAAAAAATTGCTGCCTATTTTCTTGAAACCGTGGCCAATGATTTATTACTAATTTTCAATTAGTTTTAAATCTATTCATGAAAGAAAGATAGAATATATTACTTTATATTTTATTTAATATTTTTTCATCTTGGAATTTCTTGCAAAAGTTTTGATTCATATAGATTGGACATTTATCGTAATTAAAATATTTTAATTACAACAGTAAATATTTAAATATTAGGTCGTAAGATAAGACAAATTTCCCAGTATCAATTAGACATCTCAGAGATTTACTGAAATACTAAGCAAGAGAAGAATTTTTTAATAGAAATTTGTGCAGTTTCTAAAAGAATTTATATATATATATATATATATATATATATATATATATATATATATATAGATATATATAGAGAGAGAGAGAGAGAGAGAGAGAGAGAGAGAGAGAGAGCTTTTACCCGCAACTTCGTACGAGTGGAAATTTTGATGTGCGTATGTGAGAACTGACAGTCTTATTAAAATGTAAAATGTTAGCAAACCGTATGCATGCGTAAATTTTCAACGTCAATTCGTTTCAATTTGGAGCAGAGCACAGAAGTGAATTTTAAACACCAGTTTGGATAAGGAATGCAGATTAGAAAATTTTTATTACAATTAATCTGTTTTATGTTTATTCAAAAATACTTCTGAAGCAATCGAAATATCTATTAATTAACAATGCTTAATTTTAAATTTATCAAACACTACGAAAATAAACAGAATCGTTTGAAATAACCGGTTAAAAACATGTTACATCCAACATCATCAGCGTGGGGGAAAAAACTACATAAAAACTATGTACTTAAAACTATAAGGGTACCTTTCCGTTTGCGGGGCGCAAACGAACAATCGCTAAAAAACTTCAGAAAATTTGGCGGAATTCTGCATTATTTGCTAACAGAAATATACCACTATAAGCATACATGAAAAATATATAGCTAACACAAATACAATTTAATTACAAAAACACGTAACGGAACACCTTTGATAAACAGCTATTTTCTCCAAAAAAATAGTTTGTCACAAATTTTAGCGAAATGGCCGAATGTGGTGCGAACGGCAGGAATAATTTCCAGCCAAAAAGTTTCGATGAACGTTGAAGCAAATTAACGGAAATATAGAAAAAAAATCAATAAATGCAGTATTATGGAATGCACTAAAAATTTAATTGAAAATAAGGAAAGTAGGCAAAAGAAATACGAACAGAAGGAAAAAATATAAGAGAAATGAACAGGAAAAATCGAATTATTTAACACAAGAACAGCGTAAGAAAAAAAATGAATACATCTGTTATTTTTAGCTTCACTACTACAGACTGATGCTTTTCTTAAGAAGAAATTGGAAAAAATAAAATTACTCTGTTCAACTAATTTTTCTTATGAGCAGGAAACGATTTAATAATTTCTATAAAAAATAGAAAACGTCTTTCTGACGGACAATCCACGAAAAGAACAATAATAAACAAACAATTGCATTAGAATGGTAAGATCACAGAGAAGGATATGATATTTTTCTCTGTGGGTAAGATAGTATTGAAATGGAAAACGGTGAAATAAAGACAAACGATTCAAAAAAAAGCTCGAGTAGATGTTTTCAGATTTTTTTAAAAATTTTTTGTTCTGTTGAAATTTATAAGCAGACGATTTTAATCACAATAAAACAATTGCTCTGAAATATAACAAAACAGCAATAAGCATGCGGAAATTTAAGCGCCAGTTGAGACAACGCAATGCGTGAATTTTCTACATGAGGTGGGTGGGGTAAGCAATACAGAATAGAAATTTTTAATTTACTTTACAATGTTTTATTTTAATTCAAAAGTACTCCATAATGAATCCGAAAGGTCAATTAAGTAACAATGTTTGGCTTTAAATGCATCAAACACTAAGAAAATAAGCATAATCATTTGAAATAATTGGTCGAAAATGTGTTAAGCCTAGCCCCATTCGAATGCGAAAAAAAAAAACCGAGGTCTTTCTCATTTGGCGGTGGAGAAGATATTTGGTAAGAAAGTTAGTTTTTAATTAATAAAAAATTAACCACTCGCTTAACCTGAATAAATATTACCTATGTTCTTTTATAGACTATAATCTATCTCTGTGCTAAATTTCATCCAATTTCGTTCAGCTGTTCTGATGTGATTGACTAACATCATCCATCCATCCAAACTTTCACATTTATAATAGTAGTACAGATAAAGGATGAGGATTTATTTTGTATGTAATCGTAATACTTCTTTTGTTCTAGAAAAATTCAATGCCGTTTTCTGCTCCCAACATTTTAATAGGCTGTGTAATTTAGAGATTAAAAATTGCATGACCTTTACTTCAATCGGAGAGAAAGAGTGACAATGAAGTGTCATATATGTGATGAAAAAAAATTGACATGCGCTCTATTTTTTATGATACCCTTTTTCTAGATAAGAAACAGTAAGCAAGAACTCAACATTCCAAAATTGATAGTATAGAGAATATTTCAACTTTAATAAGTGACATTCGTAGAGGACAGAAGATCGGTTACTAAAATCAAACAAATAGACCCTTCCTTAGGGAAAATCAAAAATTTCTTTTTTGAAGAATGTTATTTGGAGAAACGAATGTTGCTTTGACCTAGATAGAAACATTAATTTTCAAAACTGTCACGTTTATAAAAGTGAAAACAATTCTTCGCGCAAGAAATTCATGATCAATCGCAAATTTATTTTCATACGTTACATACTGCCATTTTTAGAAGTTCTTGAGTTGGGCCTATTTTCTACAAAAGTATACTGCATAGTACCTATAGAACCAATTAATTTTTATTGGAATTACATCTGAATTAAGAAATGAGCTAACTTCATCAGTGGATATTTCATAAATTTTTACTAACTCAAAATGCCAGTCCTTACATCACATGAACAAAAATTTAAAACAAGAAATGGATTAACTTTATCTGCGGATATTTCATAAATCTTTGATGACTAACTTAAAAAGCCAGTTCCTATGTCACACGAACAAAATCACACATGCCCAAGTGTTAAGGTAATGCAATTCTGTATGGGTGTTGAAGATTTTAATTTGGAACCAATTTTTAAGCACCTTAATACAATAAAATTCAATTTTTTAAAATTTAATTAAAGTTAATAAATGTTAATTTAATTAATGTTAATAATACGCTATATGCTTTAGCAAAGAAAAGATCCAATTTAAATCTCTTGAAATTAATTAACAAAACATATTATACCTTTTGAGAATAAATTTTATTGACCACAGCCCTGGGCTTATTACAAAATAATTTTACTCAGATACTTTAAATGTAAGGTTAAGTTATTCTTTTTTTTTGTACGAGGGGGGGGGGCTCCAAAAGAGGCTTAAATAGGCTCCAAAGAGGCTTAAATGTTCAGATCAAGAAGTTTATTGTATCCCTCAGAAATTATCTCAATTATAAACATTATCATTAATTGGAACTGGAAAACAAAAAGAAAATAATTAATATAGAAACACACCAAACAATAAAACTACTAAGGCTGTGTACTTTTATTTCTTGAGAAAAAAACGAATAAAAAAATGCTACAGTTCATGAAATATCAAACTTGAGTTCAGTTTTTATATGCTCATATTAACTAGAAAATCAAAACCTATTATGCTTTATTGAGCTTAAAGAAGTTAGTGAACCAGCAGAAATTTGAAGAACCATTTTCTTAAATTGAACCGATGAAATAATTTTAATAGGTTATATTTTATTCTATTAAAGTGTATTTCTGTGAAAGTTTGTTTCATTTTTAAAGGTGAATAAACTACAAAAAATTTACTACTGTTTTATTGTAATTAGTTATTTTGTCAGTTTTCATTAAAAACTATTTATATGATTCAAAGATGACAGAGTTTCCTCATTTCTTCTATTTTGAAAATACTGCTTTTAAAGTGAGTAACAGAAAGTTAATGCTCTTCTGAACGGAACAAATGTAATTGAGAAGGAAACCGGATTGTGACACTTGGGCTCAGTCGCATTTGCGCTCACTCATTAAAAAGTGTCTTTTGCGCTCACATTGTAGGTTTATTGGGATTTAATTACCTTTGGCAGGAAAGTTGGAGTGTATCTAGAGGGGCTCTAGAGAAAGCACATTTCTCGCATTGTTAAGAGAATGATTGTTGATTGAGCATCCTTTTCCTTGAAATATTCAATTTTTTTCTAACAGTAAAACTGATAACTTCTTTCGAAGAATGCTAGGATAATGTTCGATGTGTTTTATTTCTTTTCTCTCCGTTATTTGGATTTGATTTTAAATATAAATAACAGTGTTGAAGTTTTCGAAACATCAAAAGGAAAGAAATTAGTTGTGCATAAAGGATATCAATATCGGAAATATCGCTTTAGTGTTAAAAATGTGGTAATATGTCGTTGACGAAAAGTCTGAAAAGTGTAAAGGGCTGCTGGAAACAAATGACAACTGTTTTCTCTCTGAAATGCAGCATTCTTGTAAGTCGGATGAAGCTCCAATCGACGCAAGAAACATTTGATGAAAATTAAAAGAAGAGTTCGGGATTATCAAACAATGTCTAATTATCATCAACATTCGAATTTTTAATAAGGAAAATAAAATAGTTATTACATTTATAACCTTTACTTTCGAACCACTTGATTTGTTTGGATATTATACCATGCACAACTAATTTATATTAAATATACAAAAAAATAATTTAATTACTACTCTAATCGTTAAATAGTCATTAAGAATGTGAAATAATCTTTGATGGTTACTAAATATTATAAATATATGTAAAATAGGCACTAAAAATTAAAAATGTATGTAAAATACGCATTTAAAAATTATAAATGTATGAAATTTTAGAATATCAAACTTCTATAATAATTTTTGTAGATGTAAAAGCATGAAAAATTGTTAATCGCAATAGTTTTCAAAATATCCTTTTAGTAGGAATAAAATTGTCCTAGCATTTATTTAAATCAGATTATGTAATGGAAAACAAATTGAAGTAAAAAAATGCGCATAAGTGGATTACTTCGATCACAGGATTCTGCCAATTATTTATAAATTTTAAATTATTGAATGCGACATTTTTTGTTACTTAAAAATTACCAATGAGATATATGGTAGCTGAATTTTTAGGTTATGACTAGACTTAAGTTTTGGTTCAAATTCAAGTTTCTATATAAATGAACAAATAAAAAAATCTCAGTAAATGGACTGATTGGTGCATTCCACATAATTATTATTCTATAGGTTTTGTTTCATTCGCAATTATATTTGTTCCTTTAAAAAGAACATTACCTTTTTGTTTTTTTTAAGGAAATATTTTTAAAATAGCATAAATAAGGAAAGTCTGCCCCATTTGAATCATATAAATATTTTTAAATAAAAACTGACAAAACACTTATTACAACATAGCAAAGGTAGTAAATTTTTTTGTAGTTTATTTGCTTGTAAAAATGCAATAAACTTTCGGATAAATATACTTTAAAGTAGAATAAAACATAACCTACTAAAATTGTTTCATCGGTTCAATTAAAGAAAATGGTTCCTCAAATTACATCATTAAATTTTTCAAGCTCAATAATGCAAAATAGATTTTGATTTTCAAGTTCCTATTAGTATATAAAATCTGAACTTAAATTTGATATTTCATGAACTGTAGCATTTCTTTATTTTATTCGTTTGTTTCTCAAGAAATAAAAGCGCACAGTTGTATTGTTTGGTGTCTTTTTATATTAGTATCTTTTTTCTTGAGTGCTTTTCAATTATAATGAAGGATAATGATTATAAGTGCTTTTTGAGAACTACGACAGACTTCTTGATCTGAGCATCAAATTCAGGAAATAATTTTAATTCCAATTTAAGCCTGCTTTAGAGAAACTTCATCCCTCCCCGACACACACACACACATCACCACCACTAAAAAAAGACTAACCTAGTCTTAACTTTCAAATATTTGAATAAAATTATACTGTAATAAGCACTAAACTATGGTGAATAAAATTTACTCTCTAACATGTTTAGTTGTTTAATTTCAAGCGGTTCTAATTATTTTCTTTGCTAAAGCATATATCATATTTATTAACTTTCATTAAATTAAAAAAAATAGAATGGTATTGTACTAACTAAAGTGCTTAAAAATCGGTTCCAAATTATTATGTTAAAAAGATTAAATCCTCATTAAACTAAAAATTACACTTCACTTTATTAGATTAGATTTGCATTATGCACATCAAAATTATAATTTTTATAGGTGTCTTTCCTGTGGGAATATTATAAATGTGTTTCTTTATAATAAACACATTTTTGAAGCAATTTTCTCACACCTTATTTGTTATTTTCAACACTCGTCTGAAACGTGATGAGGATCATCAGCATTTTTCTCACGGAAGTTTCGTTTCGTTATCAGAAACAAGGAGTATCATTCTCACTCTCATAGTTATTGATTACCATTTGATTTACATTGCAAAATCGTCAAATCCAACATGCAAAGAAATAGGCTATAATATGGTAACCTTTAAGGCTTGAGCGCAAAAAAGACACTTTTTAAGGAGTTAGCGCAAATGCCACTGAGTGCAAGTGACACACAACCGAAGGAAACAAAACCTATATTAGTATAATTGTGTGGAACACGCTAATCAGTGTATTTACTGAGATTTTTTGTTGTTGCTAATTTATATATTTGTATCACTGAAACCTGAATTTTAGCCAAAGCCTTAAAATTCAGTTACCATATTTTGTCAGCATTTTTTAAGTAACAAAAAGCTCGCATTCAGTAATTTAAATTAGGCAAATAATTCGTAGAATCCTGTGATCGAAGTAAGCCACTTACGCACATTTTTTTTACTTCAATTTCTTTTCCATTGCCAGTCTGATTTAAATAAATGCTAAGGCAATTTGACTCCTACTAAAATGATGCATTGAAAACTATTGAGATTAAAAGTTTTGATACTTTTATATCGACAACAATTATTAAAAAAGTTTGGTATTCTAAAATTTCACACATTCATAATTTTTAGTGTCTATTGCAATTTTTTTTGGTTATTTTAGAATCAGAGTAGTAATTAAATGATTTTTGTTTGCATATATCGCATAATTTATAGTTTTGCATGCTTTAATATCCAAACAAATCAAGTAGTTCAAAAGAAAAGGTTATAAATGAAATAATTATTTTATTTTTATTATTAAAAACTTGAATGCCGGTGATAATTAAACATTGCTTGATAATCTAGAACTCTCCTTTTAATTTTTACTAAATGTTTCTTGACGTCGATTTATGCTTCACCCGGCTTACAAGAATGCTGCATTTCAGAGAGAATACAGTGTTCATTTGTTTCTAGTAGCCTCTTTACAGTTTTCGGACTTTCCGTTAATCTAGTGCCATATTACCATATTTTCAAGGCTACAGAGATACTTCTGATATCGATATTCCCTATACACAATTAATGACTTTCCATTTGAAGTTTTGAAAACTTCAATACTGTTATTCATACTTAAAATTAGATCCAAATAATGGTGAAAGAAAAAATCAAACTCACCGAGCGCCTAATCTAAAATAAACTTTCAAAAATTATCTTAGCATTCTTAGGAAGAACTCATCAGTTTTACCGGGAGAAAAAAGGTGAATATTTCAAGGAAAAGGACCTTCAATCAGCAGTCTTTCTCTTATAAATAGGAGAAATGTGCATGCTCTATAGCCCCTCTAGATGCACTCCAAGTTTTCCAGAAAAAGTAATTACATCCCAGTAAACCTACAATGTGAGCGCAAAAAACACTTTTTAATGAGTGAGCGCAAATGCGACTGAGCTCAAGTTCCACAATACCCGTTCAGTATGCACAACCTGACCTTTTCATATCGAACACTCAATTCAACTGCAACTGATCGTGTGCTTGTTGATGAGGTATTGGGAAAGTTCAGCCAAGTTCTATTTATTGTCTCTAGGTGTGCGCACTCGGCGTTCTTGCCTCGTTATTTTGAAAGATCCTTTCTCCCGCAGCTTTCGATCGATGTTGGCACAGATGGTAAAATGAGGACAACTCCTCCTTGGATATTACTCTTGATATATTCTTTGTGTTCCATGTTCATTGTCATCCATTCGTAATAAGTTAAATGTATATCCGAATATTCCTAGTTCGGGAAAATTGACACGTTGTCTGGGAATGAAGTTTAAGGAAGATAAATTTTACAATGCTCATTAAAGAATACTTGGGTGCTGTTTTTATTTTCCTTTAAACGCTTGGAAAATTTACATATGAGAAGGCTTCTTCTTCTAGACTGCCTTACATCGAAGAGTTGATGATATGGCAGTCATGGCCCATTCATAGGACCATTTTCTTAGCCAGGCTCGTTGTCTTTTCGATGTTTGTTATTGTGATTTTCACTGAATAAATGTTACTTTCGACCCTATATTTTATGGTAATTCTTCATCTCCTTAATGCCTACAATCACATCTCTGAATTTATCTTCCGAAATTGGCAATACCCTCTGGAAACATCAATCCCGATGTTGCAGCGATGCTTTCTGTTGCTTATTTTAGTTTTTCTTGAATATCTTGTAATCCTCATATTTTTCACTTTACATGCTTATATAAAATTAAAGAATTTAAAATTACTTAGATTTTTAATTTTTTTATTTTTTCAAGTTTTAATATTTTTGTAAATAAGTGTTTGATACTACTTTTAGATTTGCAGTAATTTCCGACTCCCTGGACTATCAAATCAACATGTTATCTACATGGAAAAAAGCATTTTAAGAATACGCTTTTACTTTAAAAAATTCATAGCTGTAAAAACATTTGTTAATTTTTATAAATTTTTATACGGTTTCCAATAATTCTCGAATTTGACCGACTAAACATTGTTTGGAACCATATATTTCATGGAGACTTTTTTAATCCTTTTGATGCCTTCTATCGCCTCTCTGAATTTGTCGGCCGATTTCGGCAACACTTTGTAGATTCTGAAAATCTAGTGGACAAATCAAATGCCGAATTTCATTTAACAAGTTAATAGCACTTTTGAACTTCACTGCTTATGTACGCATAATCGGATGGGCAGATTTCCAAAAATTGGATTATGTCCGATATTTGATAGAAATTTTAATCAAAATACCACAAAGCTAAATATCATCTGTCAAGCAAGTTGCATCTTGAGGAATGGTGTTCAAAGACTCACAAGTGGACTTACTTCCAAAAAGGCTTTTTTGGAGAGATATAAGACAAATGTTTTATTGAAGAAAGGAAGGAAAAATCACAAAGACGAATTTTAGAGATTATAATACTTTCTCTTAATATTTTTTTAATTAGAGGAATTAAAAAGAAAGAAATAATTAGAAAATGTGTAAATTAAAAAAAAAATGTGATTGCTTAGATGGGTTTTGTTTTAAAGATTTTATGTCCAATATAGCTTCCTCAAAACTTTAAAATGATTATGATTATAATAAATAATACTTATTTATAAGGAATTTCATTTCTTTTAAACATTAATATTAGATTTACAAACCTAAGAGAGTCAGAATCTCAAAGGCTTAACATAAAAAATTCGGTGCAGTTACAAATAGAATTCAATAATAAAATTCAGCTATTTCGATTGTTACTATTAGCTCCTTTATGACTATTAGATAATTATTAAATAATTTATTACTATTTTTATTTAATTATTACCATTGCCTCTTTAGTTGCATTTCAAATTGATCCAATAGGAAAGGGGTTATGAGGCAAATAAATATCTCTGTCTCACTCAGATTGGTTGAATGCCAGCTGGTTTCCTCTCCGTTGATATATTGCTACTTAGAATTACTTGTGGTGCTATATAAATTAATTTATTATGGAAAAATAGATATATTTAATATTCTGTGCCTTATTTCAGAGAATAAGATAATCTGCTTTAGAGGCCATCTGAATCTAACAATAAAATTGTGTAACCCTCTCTCACACGTCTATACTTTTAATGCTCGATATCTGTTTATGCCAATGAAATACTGGCTTTATGGCTCTTGTATAGTTATTCATTTAATCTGATGGAGAGCAAGATGATTTTCACTAGAATTTCGTATTTCCAGAAATTACGAGTAGTTAGATGAATTCCTGAAAATCAAGCAAAACTAAAGAATGCTTCTGTAAATGGACATTTGATTCGATTTCTCGGTACTTCTAGTATGCTTCAAATTAAAAGTAGAGAATAACCCTTTTATGTTACATATAACAGAAATTTCGTTCATGTAACGTAAGAAATCTGACCTCTGATAGTTACTAATAGAGGTAACATTTAAATTTTAAAAAAATAACTCACAATCCACAATCCTGTGGTATAATTTCACTAGAACCAAAAATAAACGCCCTTTTTATTTTAAATATCAAGGAAATCCATTGGGTTTTGTAGAAAGTTGTTTAAAACTTTATAGTTTTTTTATCAGCAAAGTTAACAGAAAATAAATTTTCTTTTAAATGCAACTTAATTAGAAATATTATGCAAAAAATGATAAACTTACAGACTTGGCTTCTTTTCTTTCTGGCCGTCATTTGTTATTTTGTATTCTTTTTTAGTGGCTTTATACCTGTTTTCGCTCAGTACTAGCTGATGAAAACACGTCAGAGCAGTACCGTGCCTTTATGAAACTAGAAAATATAACTGATACATTTCAAAACATAGCTAGACCTAGTTTGTAACTTTCAATTCTGTTTGTTTTGATTCTCATAATCATTGGCAAAAAATCTCGAAAAATGTAAGATATTGCAAAACGAAATATGCGAAGTAAACACTGTCAGAAACCATAAATTTATAGAAACTACGAAATCCCACAGAATGCAAGGGTTCAATTAGCTTCTATTGTTTAAATAGCAACCGAAACTCAATTGATTCAAGATATCGTTGCGTCTGCTACAGGTTAAAAGTATCATCAATTGTTTTACTTTCAATACATTGACTCAAATAAAAGTCTTGTTTATTAATTCTTCTCGCTATGCATCTAATTTAGACATTTTGCATCAAATTACCATACATTTTGTTTTTGGGTGTATAATTCATGAAATAATTCAATTGGTGCAGAAGACGAGTTTTCCTTCCAATGGAAAGTTTACTCCATTAAAAAAACGTACTTAAAAATAATTTATAGCTGGTTGGTAAAATTTTTATGAGCAAAACGTAAAATGAAAATGAATGAAAAGTCCAAATGGCACAATAACATTACCTAGCTAATTAATATTGAAAAAATAGCAATTTGGGACTGAACTCCTGTAAATATAAAACAATATAACAGTGGAAATTCAGAAAGTAAATTTCCATTAATTTAATTACAATAAATTCATTAATAAATTTCCATTAAGTTTTAGCAGTGACTTTGTATCCTGATTGAACATTTAATTCATGAAATCACAATATGCGAAAGAATTGCATACAATTAATTGGCAATAACCTCTTGCTCTGCATTTCGTATTTTTGAGTAGCTACGCCTAAGGATTCGGGGCTGAGGTAGAAATATTCGTATTGTGAAGATAGGAACAGGAATATGTAATCCTGACTGCGGGGTCATTGTCACTTTTTTCAGTCATGATTGAAAGCAGAAAACATTGAAATCGATAGGGAGAAACTGATACTTTACAGAAAAATCAATTTTATTTACTATCTAAAAGGTTTCCACTTCTCAAACCATTTTTACGCTCATTAGGGAATATTTAGCTTTGAGGAATTTGAATTCGATAACAAATCACCAGTCTTTAACCAAATAAATATTCCACTTTATTGAAATAATTTTGTAAAGAGACTGATTACACCGACAATGGGGCTATCAGCGAAGCCATTCACATTAGAACTACTTTTTCTCATGACCATTTCTTGAAATTCCCTAAGTTTTATATA
>JAOUZG010010951.1:2218292-2231267 GCA_026289955.1 Argiope argentata
ATATATATATATATTATTTAGTCTGATGAGAAAGAATTGTGGTTTCGATAGAAATCGCATAATTATCGGTTTCTCAGTAATGTTTCCGAGTAACTCTAAAGCATTTCGAGTTATCAATGATACTAAATAATTTCTTTTTGACTTTTCGTCTCTTTAATTATATTGCTGCAAGATAATTAACACAAAAGATTCTGCAATGTCCTATGTTTGTGCAGAATATGCTGAGAAACAATCTGAAACCATTTCCAAAAGTTCATTGATTAAACTT
Organism: Argiope argentata; assembly: GCA_026289955.1. Classification (NCBI taxonomy): domain Eukaryota; kingdom Metazoa; phylum Arthropoda; class Arachnida; order Araneae; family Araneidae; genus Argiope; species Argiope argentata. Next base: position 2,218,561 of record JAOUZG010010951.1, read on the forward strand.
CTTATTAAAATTGAAGTAAAAATATGTATAACAGGATGAAAATGTTTTTAATCATTATCAACGGGCCATAAGCTTATTCTAATCATCTTTTATTCCTTATCTACAAGCTTATTTATTTATTTATCATACTGTTATTCTTGTAAACTCTTCTCTAAATTAATTCAACTTAATTTAAGAAAGAAGAAACTTACAATATTAATGCATTCGTTGAATTTTTTCCCCTGCTATTTATTCAACTTTTGAAGCGTTATGAAAAAAAGCAGTAAATGGAATTATTCGGCATCATTGTCCCCTGTTTAATTTGTTCTGGTTAGTAATTTCCAATAATCCAATACTTAGAATCTTGAATTGTAATGATAATAACGAAGTAATTTAAATTAATTAGTAATATTTAATATATATTTGGATTTTAAAAGTTTCTTTAACAAATCAGTGTTTTTACATTTCATTTGCTTTAATTTCAATGTTAGATACAAAATTTCGTGCCTTCAGCTGGTTGAATTTTTCAGTTATCTTCTTCAAAAACTGATTCACAGACGTAATTCCAAATATGTACTTTTCAGACACAAAGAGATCTGAAGTGTGAATATTCATCGAAATCTCATAATCACGTTTTTTGATAACTACAATATATTCTCGTTGTATAATTGAAAACCTTATTACGAGAAGGTAAATGTAGAAGTTCTGAAAGAGTGGCTGTAATCATCTTCCGAGAAAGTAAATTTTACTATTCAATACCAAAGACAAGACTAAGATTCTTCTCGAGAATAATTTTCAGAAATTGATACATCAAAAAACTCTCCTTTAAACCAATTCTAATGAGCTAAAAATCACCACAACTTCAAGAATATTTTAGAAATCAGATCCGAACATATTGAATCATCAATCATAAATATTTCATCTTACATAACATAGGCTAAAACAGAATAAAAAATGTGAATTCCAATAAATCGAAGTGGTAGAATAGCTTTACGCTATGGTAATTTATTGAAAATTACTTGAGTCTAAAAATACAGAGGAGTGAAGTTGATAAATCTATCCAGAAAAGGGGGAAAGCCTCTCCAATAGACTGTCATTTGCTCCCTTCTGATCTAAATAATAAATTGGAGAAGAAGAAATTCGTGTTTTTTTTTTGTAGATGCTGTAGTGATCTATATCTCGTAAAGTACAGATAAAAGAATTTCAGATTTAAAGATGGCATTTCCCTCTATTTTTTTTAAATTCTTGCATTTGTGAGTAACAGGATATTAAAAATGGAAGTCAACAAACAGAAAACTCCATATATTTTACACTTTTTCTTTGATAAAGGCGAAAATGCAAGCTAGGCGTTGGAAATTGGAAATTTTATTTATGGTTTAGATACTGCAACAGCCAATTGCTTTCAATTTTGGCTTCGTGGATTCTATTCAGGTATTTTTGATGTTAAAGATGCACATCACACATGTAGGCTCGTCATCGAAATTGCCGATAAAACCACAGAAATAATCGTTTGTCTGCATGTTAGAAGTCGTAGTATCGCGCAAGAGCTAAAGACGGATCATAAAACAGTTTTAAACCATTTGTACAAAGCTGGATTTTTTAAGAAAAAGGCTTGATGCTTAGGTGCCACTGCAATCATCACAAAAAGAATATGATGGATCAAATTTTCATCTAAGAAGCCTTAGCCAAGCAGAATGATATCGACCCATTTTTTCAATGGATGATGACAGGGACAGTAAATGAGTCATATGCAACAACATTTTGCAAAAACATCTGTCGTCAAAGCGCGGTGAAACAGCTCGAGCGGTGGTCGAACCAGGACTAACAGCCGGATAGGTTATGCTGTACATTTGGAAGAACTGGAAAGGAATTATTTATTATGAGTTGTTTGAAATTATTTTTTGAATTCATTATAGTTGTCCTCTAGGACGACTATATTGAAATCGGTTTAAGTCTTGAATGTTTTGTTTCCTAATTTGCAGGTATAGATAATAAAACTAATGAAGGATAAGGTGGGACTCTGAATAGTTTTCCTGTATTATAGCGCAGCTATTCTTGTGCACTTTGAATATTTATTTAGGATAATTATTTTATTAAGATGTATAATCTCTCAAGTAGAAGTATTTTGAGGATATTTCAGTTTTGAGTTTTTCTTTCAAAATATTCAACTGGCAATGTCTCTTCATTATTCCTTCGAATATGATTAAAGTGCCTTCTTCTGAAGCTGCTGTGCCATAACAGAGCTGCTCCTGCTTTGCAATACCTCTAATACTCATTGGTTTTGTGTTTTGCATTTGTTTACTTTACTTCAAACTATTTTATGATCACCTGAGCCATAAAGGTTTGATCCCTCACTTAAAAAAATACAGATTTCTAAAACTAGAAGTCCTTTCCATGCGGTTTTCCATAATCAAGTCGTCTCTTTTAATTAATATCTACGTAAAAGGTTTTTTTCCATTATTTCATGATTTTTTTAGGAAAGAATGATTTTGTGGATTTGTTTTCTTCATCATATACTAATTTTGGAGAGCCGATTTTCAATTACTTCTCTTAAAATCTTCTGACTTTTTCGATTTGTGCAGATGGGGGACCGACCCATTCTATGTTAGTTTCGAATACTCAGCTAAATTTGGAGCTTTTCAAGAGTTTTTTTACAGTTTTTTTATTTTATTTCCAGGAGACTTTTCCGACTAACTTAACGATTGCCTTTAAGGTTTGTTCTCCCAATCGATCTTTATATTTAAACCTTTCAGATCCTGGAATAGTCTATTTTTAAGTGGACTATGGCTTCACTAAAGAAAATCTAAATGTTCAACTTACAAAAATTAGGATGAAACTTCCAAAACTATCTTCCAAATAAAATCAAACTCAAAAATTAACGTTAAATCTTTCCAAATGCTTATAAAGTCATGGAGTGTAAGAAAGCATACACACTTCTGTAAAGTAATATTAAAAGGCGAACGAAAATAAGCTCATAATTTAAAGTAAATAAGGGCTGAATTAACTGTTTGTTGTTTTTGATTTCACACTTTAAAATAACAGTAAATCTATCAGAGTTTCTGACTTATTTATTTGAAAATTTTATATTTAAGAAAATAAGTTATTAAGTGAACACTTGTGAGTGAGCGTAAGTGCTCAAGAATTAACCACATTAGTTTTAGCTTCAAATGTACTGAGATTTTACTGGCGCAATAAAATTTCAAATGGATAACCGTCATTTGATAGGCTGAAATTAATTTACTTCGCAAATTTTGGACAGTAATCTAAAAATTGTGACATTAGCTCTAATCACAAACGGATGATGGTAACTTTTAAATTCGCCTCCACTATATTCACCTTCAAAAAGTGTAATAAAGAGCCATCCTTTCTAATAATTTTTCTGATAAAATAATTTTTTATACTGAATTCAAATTGATTAAAAAATCAGCAAAGTGTATCGTATCTAATCATTTATGAAGACTGAATAAATAAGTACGGCTATAAAAGTCCGTTTCAAATGCCTTAAAAACAGAGATCAAACATAACGTCTCCTACATTTTTGATACTTTGCATCTTTTTTATAATCGTACCTTCTAGGACTGTTTAGAATAATTACGCAGAAAATTCTTTTCGTTTATAAAAGCTCATAAAGTGGAAAAAACTAGTAAAATAATTTCATATGATGCCAATAATACTTCGTAGATTGGAACCATTCAATTTGTTCATGCAACCTTTATAGGCAAACATTCCAATTAGAAACTATATTAGGGCTATTTTAGGGATAAGACTTTTTAAGTTGGACATTATTAGGTGACGAGGGTGACACCCGAGTTAGCAGCCCCTTCTCTAAATTACCTCATAATATAGGTCGAAAAATGTTTGACCCTCAACAGATTTTACATGCAGTTATTTTTGCATTCTTAAAATTATCCTAACTTGTAAATACGCCAGGTTCAAAGTTTTATACTTACAATGCACAAGAAAACCACTGACTTTACATAGTTTTTCTTTTCCCCTTTTAAACGCAAAAATAATAAATGCTGAAAAAAACAGTGAAGTTTACTTAAAAAAACTTAATTGATGTTATTAACAAATTTCAAAAATATGTTACAATTTTGTTGAAGCTCTTTTTATGCATATTATCAAGTATTTGTATGATCACTTTTAACGCTTTTTTCCTGGTAAAAAAAGGTTGGTTGGAAAATTTCCTCAATTGCCCTTAAATTTTCTTTAATGAAAGAATATAAAAATACCTACAATTCATTATTAAGAAATTTATTGACTCATCATCTAATCAGAAATGATAACAGACATTATTAACAGCAATATCACCATTATAAACAAATAAAATAATAAACGATCCAAAAGAAGGATATGTTTTTCCCATGGATAATGAAGTTTAATAATCTTGGTGTCATTTTCTTCTTTCCCATCTTCTGTTGGAAGATTACTTCTTTGATCTTTTCCTGCTAAATCGGAAAATAAGAAAGTTTCATCCACATTTCCAGTTTTCTCTGATCGTGAAACTAAAGCCAGCATCATCAAAGCCCAATTTGGAAATTTTTCAGATATTATTGTATAAGATATAGGTGGTTGCTTCTTACAGCGGGTTAAAAAAGACATCACAATTGTTTGAAAAGCTGAAAGCATGCATAGAATCAAGATACTCGCCAGGTATTCCACTATAAGAAGAAGAAAAATAATAGAATTATCTGAAATTTCAAATGAGCCATACATAAATACTTGACTCTTCACATTGTTTCAGACGTTCTTCTTAACAGGTGATTTATAATTTGTTTAAATTCCTTCGTTACTTTCATACATTCGCTGTGATACAATAAAACAAAAACACATGGTGGCAAAATAAAAGAAGCCTACAGTGATCCAAAGCTTTATTCAGCATTCTATAAAACAAAGCAAATTATTAATGATAGTGATGAGTTTTAATTTTCTGAGAGGCCCATCCTGAGTATTAGCTGGGAACTCCGTACTATCAAGTTACAATACAGCAATAAATCTGTGCTTCATATTTAATTCTAGGAGTTACAAACAGGCTATTAGGATTTTTTTTAAAAAAATTATCGTCTAAAATAGCCACTCCAACCCAAATTATTTTTCAAACCGTTATCTATATACAAGGTGAGTACAATATCTTACCCTCATTATATATATATATATATATATATATATATCCCAAAAATTGTTATCCTTAAAACTGACTTTTTGTAAACTGTAAATACCTTAATCACATTTGTAATTATACCAATATATTTTGCAAATTTCAAAGTATGCTCCTTTGTAGTTCAAATGATGTGGAAGTTTTATTCTATTTCTCACCAAGGGCTCTCCAAAATTTGTTACTTAATACCAGAAATAATATTTATTTTCTTATTTTAGGTATTTGATTATTATTAACTGGTGTGGCAAAATCCATAATCAACTCTCCTTAAACAGAAATGGCCGGTTCGAATTCTTCAAATAAAAAAAAGGATTGTGCATTCGTCTCAACTACTCCTTTTTTCTTAAAAACTAAATTTTTATCTGCTATTAAATACATTAATCTGTTATGCCACTTTTTCAATGATAAAAAAAATTTAATAACAGGTTTATGCAATGAAAATTTTTGAACGCTTTAACGGTGGCAGAGTTGCATCTTGGTCTGCATTACCGTTAAATGGGAGATTCAAACTTCCATTTTAGTGTCTAGTAACTGAGACAATATGTTTAATTGAAAGGTTTTTCAATGTTCGAATAAATCTAAGTATTAATAAAGAGAAAATTCAACATTCTCTTGTAGTATTCATCTCTTCAAGAACCAAATTGAAGGTTGTTTCTAATATTTCCTTTCAGGATATTTTAAAACGTGTATTCCGTGTTACATTTTTTCTGTTAAGAAGTAACTATTTGTTTCAATCAGATTTTAGTGATTAGTTTTGATTTGTATATTATATATAAAAAGATTCCATTGCAAGGAAACAAAACTTCTATTGTTAACATATACTTATATTCAAAAAGTATTGCAAATAATATTTTTTTTTTAAATTTCAATTAATTTTGCCAATGTTCATGATATTTTATACTGCAACTTTTTTTTAGTTTATCTGTGACAGCCAGATCTGAGATATTGCTAGTATGTGGTCTACCCTTCTAGATGGACATATCATCTAGCCTTCATAGTATTTCATTCAAATTTATGCAATGAGATTAAGACTTTTGCCCATCCTGAGAAATTTAGTTAAAGTTCCCGTTGAAGCTTCATCTTACAGATTACAAAGACAACAGAACAAAACGGGAAAGTTAGTAAATTGATAACAAACAGTTTCTTAAAATGTTTTTAAAATTTCTACCTATGGCTGGAGTCACTGTTCCAGTAACTGGCAAGATCCTGCTTATTGTAAAGAGGTTCCCAGTAGAAACTAATATAGAGATGAAGTTGATACCAGCACGAACTAAACAGCCGGTTTCCATCCAGAATGTTGTAAGTAAAAGTATAACGCTTACAAGACTTGGAGTTAAAATAGCTAAAGCTATCAAAGGCATTGATCTCTCAATTATAAATATGAAAACGCCCACATCACTCACAACATCTAAAAAAAGGAAAGAGAGTTACTTCATATCGAAATAATGCCTTGCCAATGTGTAATACTTCAACAAAGGAATTGTTGAGGTCTGAAAACTGTAAAAAAAATTAATTAAAAAAATAACTAATGATATTTTAACTACGAATTTTTTTAAGCCAAAGAACACTATTAAAACTTTTTTTTTCTTATGTCGGTCTCATGCCGGTTTGATGATCCAGGGGTCTTAAATTACAGAAAACATTAAAGTTTTTTATAACCCTAATTTGCAAAAATTTAAACCTTGAAAAAATATTAAAACTTGAAAATGCAACGAATTTTATACTCTTTAATTTGATATAAGCAAGTAGTTTGAAAATTAAGGAATTTTAAACATATTCAACAGAAATTAAATAAACAAAAGAAAACATCGCAGCAACATTGGTTCCGATGTTTGTAGCGGGGATTGTCCAATTTGAAAGATAAATTCAGAAAGTTGATAGTAGCATTGAAGATGTGAAAAATGACCATAAAACATAAAGATGTTTATTTGATGAAAATCGTAAAAACAGACTTTAAGAAATCAATTATCCTGGGAAAGAGAATAGCTCTACAAAGGCAAGGATTAGGAATAAGGTAATCGAGAAAAAGAAGGTCTCTTTTATGTAGATTTCCCAAGCGTTCAAGGAAAATAAAAGCAGCGAATAAGTATTCATTAATGAGAATTGCAAAATTGATTATCGTTAAACTTCATTCGGAAATAATATGTCAGAATTCACGAATGACGAATGTGCAGAAATGAGTTTAACTTAAAACCGAGAGGATGAAAATCGAAGCCTAGCATAAAGAGTGCAATCAATGCAATATCCAAAAAGGCACTGTCCGAACCATATGACATTTGGAAACATTGATCGATGACTTCGGGAAACAGGATAACGAGGTTGAATGCTGGACAAGAATGCAGTGTACGAAAACCTGACACAGAACGGGGTTTTACTGTACTTTGACGAAACCCCATCAACAAGCGCATGATTAATTGCAGCTTAACTCGGTATTCGATACGAAACGGTAAGGTTATGTTTGCTGAAAACATGCACCCCTTCCTCATGTAGAGAGTTGAACTCCCATGCAATGATGATTACCCACTGTGAGTGGAGTTTGCACACCGGATGCTTCATGCCACACAAGAAGATGCATACTTTTCTGCTTGAGTTTTATTTTCATATGAAGCATGCTTTACGAGAGAAGTCACCTTCAACACTCTCAAGTCGCATATTTAATCATTCCAAAATTCCCACATTACTATCTCTTCGAACATACAACAAAAGCTTAATATTAACATTTGGGCAGGGTCATCTTCTGACGGAACGTCTCAATGATACAAAGTACCTTGCAGCTCACACTTCAGGATTTACCACAGAGAATACCTACCATCAACGCCAGAACAATTGGTCAATTAATGATCGTGCCCCACCGCATTTTAGTTGCATACATGAAATATGACATTTTCTATCGAATGGTTTAGCGCCCTCTAGTAATACCCTCTGGAAACAAAGATACCAATATTTCAGTAATGTTTTCTGTTGCTTATTTTAGTTTTTCATTATTATCTTAAAATTCTTTAGTTTTTAAACTACATATTTACATCAAATTAAAGAGTATAAAATTTCTCACATTTTCAAAAATTTATTTATCTTCAAATTAAAAATTTTTTGCAAGGTTAGCGTTCAAAACTACTTTTTTGTTTTCAGTAATTTTCGACCTCCTCGATCATCAAATCGGCATGTTAGCTTTTTCGCAATTAGGATTGAGTATCTTTGCAGTGATTTCAACGATTGCAACGTTTTAGAAAAATAATTTTATTTACATTTTAACTAAATAAATTAAACATATAATTTTTACTATGAGCTTCACCGAGGAAGTGTACACGAGAGTGTTCCGAAGAGAAAAAGAAAATATTTTTAGAAGCTTCGCAAGTCAATACCCGGATGATAAATGGCGCCTCAATTACGTCACACACAGCTCAATGGAGTCTGTTGTTTATTGATATCTAATATGATTTATGATAGGTATATATGATCTATGATAGGCATTCACCGCAAAGTATCCCCCAGTGACGAAGGGAAAGAAAATTATGTGAAAGTGAATACTGTCATAAGAGGAAAGAAATAAGAATATTATAAAAAAGTGCATAACTATATATAGAACCAGAAAAATAAAAATGTTTTAAATGTCTTCGCTCAGTCGCTTAGGGAAATGACCAACTCTGCCATACCTGCTAATTTAAAAAAGTTTGAGTTATTATTTTGTTCCAAATTTCCTTTTGGAAAAATTATTTTTGATGGTGTTTCCGAAATTTCTTGGGCATGCTTACAACTGTCTGACAATTGCCCTTTTAACATTGATATCTATAACAAAATTTTTATCTTTCCGAGATTTGACCAAGCGAGGTCCAGAATAAGGAGAAGTTAAGGCTTGTTTAAACATTTTTCAGTAATATGTGATTGCATGAAGCTAAGGGTAGATTTTTTTAAAAAATTAGAATTTCCATGAAGAATAGGATTTGTTGAATTTAGATTTTTTATACATTGAAACCAAATTTGTTACATAAGTGGTTGTTATAGTTGTATTCACAATAGAATCATTACTCAAAAGATCAGATAGTAAACGCAATGTAATACCACATACGAGTTGAGAACTAGTAGTATTGTAATCTTTTTTAATAGCAGTCCGGAAACCTAACAAAACTATAGGAAATTTTTTTTATCCACTTTACATTTTCATGAGCCATAGGGGAGCCTTTAAGATGTCTATGTAATCGTTCTATCATACCATTTAATTGTGGGTGGAACGCAGCTGAATATATTCTGTCTTTACATAAAATATTCGTGAGTTCACGAAAAAGAGTGGATTTAAAATTTCGACTTTGGTCTACAGTGATTGTTATTGGTGTTCCAAATCTAGATATCCAACCATGCACAAGTGCTTGGTCTCAGCTGTCATATTAATTATTGTAATCACTTCAAACCATCTTGAGAATCTATCTATAATCGTGAGACAGTAGTGATAGCCTTCAGAAATGGGAAGCAATCCTATAAAATCTAGATAAATGTGAGAGAATCGAGCATCCGGTTCGGCAGAGGTGCTAAGATCAGCATTGGTATGCTGTAAAACCTTGCTACGACGGCATTTGACACATGCACGAACTCGATCTCTTATATCCGATTTCATTTCCTGCCATCTTAATCGTTTGGCGATTGAATTTGAGGTAGCTGATGTACTTGGGTGAGATTAAAAAAATGGGTATTTTCAAAAATTTATTGTCGAAAAGCTTTTGGAATGAAAAATCTGGGAATTCTTGAGAAATACCACAAATTATATGGATATTTTCCCGGTGAAAATAATGTTTTTGTAATGTTAAAGATGTATTTAACTATAATAACTGCTTCAACTCAGTGTCATTCAATTGCTCTTGAGCAATTTTTTATACTCCAATTTTGAAGGAGTAGTGATTTTATCTGTTTCTATTCGTGAAAGAGCATCATAAATAATGTATCTCTTCCTTTAACAGGGCGAATGTCAGTGGAAAACTGTGATATGTAATTTAAATGTCTCAGCTGACGTGGCGTACATTTTTTCAGACTTTCGTTTGAATGCAAAAAGTAATGGTTTCTAATCCGTGTGAATTGAGAAAGTTCAACCCCAAGCATATGACGTAATTTTTTTTATCGATGCATGAATAACATACAAATTCCAGATAATATGTGGACCAGTTTCTCTGACTTAATAAAAGTCAAGAAACAATTTCCAAACCAATTGCCGATTGCTTTTTTGTCAATGAGACTCAATCACATTGATAAAAAGGCTAATGGTTCCCATTTATCATCGCGCAATTGCATCAAAGATCTTCGAATTGTTACATCTGATACACCCGACCAAAGACTTAATTCAGCAAAAGTAATGGGATATTTTAGTAATGCAGAATTATCAAGTGCCTGCTTGTTCAAAGTAAATGAGTTATCTGCTTCATCAGACCATTGAAGTAGATAATGATTTTTAAAAGACGAGAGGATTTTTTTGGTGACCTTCTAAGAATTCTTTCAAAGGGTCTAAAATCTGAGCAGCTTTAGGAAAAAAATCATCCATAAAAATTATACATGCCCCAAAATCTAAGCAACTGAATTAAAGTTTGTGGTCTGGGAAATTTCTGAATAGTTTCAACATGTTCTGGTAAAGGTTCTGAACCCTTTTCTGAAATTTGATATCCTAGAAATTCTAAACTAGATGCACCAATACACATTTTGAATGATTAATTGTCCATCCATAATTACACAATTTAGTAAAAAGAGCTCTCAGATGGTGCATATGCTCCTGATGGGATTATCAAGCTATTAAAATATAATCTATAAAGGTATATATGTTACCGAGAAAGACCGAAATTGGAGAATGTCGACTTTCACCGGTGAATGTCAACACACACCAAATACGTCGGTGAAAGATCGAGTATTACATTACATTCTTGTACATTCGGCCCCTCACCAGTGTATGACGACAATCACAGATATGCTCGGGTGGATGTCGAAAAGAGAAGAGTCAACGAAGTGGCGACTGGCTGTTTCCCACCAAATCATTTGTTCAGCTTGAAATTTTAAAAATTTTAATTATTAAAAAAATTTTGCTTCTCTTTCTGAAAGGAAGTGATCAAGAACTTAAAACACACAGGGCATTCAAAATGATGCTTATTTTGTAATCAATTTTATGATAAAAATTTCATAATACTCTATCAATATTAGACTGAAACTACAAGGATATCCGCAAACTTAATTTACTTGTTAGCAATTTAATTGAAGAAACAAATTGATATAAATGCTATTCAAAATAAATTATTTTATAATGCTTCTGAATTATCAAATAATTTAAAAAGAATTATTAATTTTAAAATAAATTATAAAAAATTATTATTTTAATTTTATTAATTTTAATTAAAATTAATTTATTAATTTAAAATTAAAATTTTTAAATAATTTAAAAGAATTATTAATTGATTACAAAATAAACATCATTTTGAATGCACTGTGTGTTTTAAGTTCTTAATCATTCCTTTCAGAAAGAGAGGCGGAAAAATTTATCACGACTGAATTATGGAAAAGAAAATATGAATATCGGACAAGTTCAACATTCACCATCAGTGCATGGTGCCTATCGACATTTACCGGTGTAATTCAGAAATAAGGGCATTTATCAAATATTTGAGATATGCACCAAGCGACTATGTGTTTGTTGACATTCACCGGTGAAAGTCGACATTCTCCAGGCTTCGGTCTTTCTCGGTAACATATACACCATTCAAGCCTCTAGTTACTTCATCTATCAACCTTAGAAAAGTAGCAGAAGCATTGCATAGACCAAATTGGATTCTTGTGCTGTCGAAAAGATTGGAAGGAATAATTATTGCAGTTTTATGAATATCCTCAAGAGCTATGGAAATTTGGTGAAATGCGTTTACAAGTTCGATATGGGGAAAATTTTTATTGCTATGTAATTCAGTAGCAAAATCAATTATATATGGAATTAGATATTCATCCTTGACCGTTTGGGAATTTAAGGAGTGAATCGAAAACCGGTCGCCCATTTTTTTATCTCTTTTTCGGAACCATTTGTAACGGAGATTAATAATTACAACTTGACGGGGATAAATAGATGCAGCTTTACGTGGAATATGTACAACGCAGTAATTGAAGTTGGTTTTGGTTGCAGTTGTAGGCTTTGCCTCTCTAATTCAAATGAAGCTCCAAACATAAAAGAACCAAAGTTGCGGAACAGCACAGGGGCAACCTTCACTGTAAATGCTTCATCCATGTCGGTATTCTTTGAAAACGGAAGCATGCTTAATCAAATGACAGTTGATAAAATTTTTAACTCCGCAGGTCACCATGTCGTAATTAGGGTTGAGTGTATTTGTTGTGACTCCAACTGATGCAACGTTTTAGAAAAATAATTTTATTTAAATTTTAACTAAATAAATTAAATATTTAATTTATTTTTACTATGGCTTCATCCAGGTAGTGTGCGTGAGAGTGAGTAAGTGAGAAGAGAAATAGAGAATAGCTTTTTATGTACATATATTCAACTTTTTGTTAACTATTCTCTCTCTCTCTCTCTCTCTCTCTCTCTCTCTCTCTCTCTCTCTCT
>JAOUZG010010951.1:2236972-2251195 GCA_026289955.1 Argiope argentata
ATATATATATATATATATATATACACTGAAGTGACAAAAGTCATGGGATAGCAATATGCAAATATACAGATGGCAGTAGTATCGCAGCGAAAAAGTATAAATGCGCAGTTCGTTTTCCAGAGCTTTCATTTGTGTTCAAGTTATTCATGTGAGCAGGTTTTTCGTGATTTATGGCGGCACGACGAGAATTAACAGACTTTGAACGTGGAATGTTAGTTGGAGCTAGACGCACGGGTCATTCCATTGCGGATATCGTTAGTGAATTCAACATTCCGAGATCTACAGCATCAAGAGTGTGCCGAATGTCGGAAATTTCAGGCATCCCATCCCATCATGGACAGCGCAGTGGGCGACCACCTGCACTTAACGACCGAGACCGCCGACGTCTGTGTAGAACGGTCAATGTTAATAGACACGCAACACTTCTTCAAATAACTGCAGGAATCAATGTGGGACTTACGAGGGACGTGTCCGATAGGTCTGTGCGGCAAAATTTGTCTTCCTTGGGCTATGACAGCCGAAGACCGACTCAAGTGCCTTTACTGACAGCCCGACATCGCCTGCAGCGACTCTCCAAGGTTCGTGAGCATATCGACTGGTCCCTAGACCAGTGGAAAACCGTGGCGTGGTCAGATGAGTCACGATTTTAGTTGTTACGAGCTGATGGTAGAGTTCGAGTGTGGCGCAGACCCCACAAAGCCATGGACCAAACTGTCAGCAAGGCACTGTTCAAGCTGGTGGTGGCTGCATAATGGTGTGGGCTGTATTTACATGGCATGGACTCGGTCCACTGGTGCAACTGAACCGATCATTGACTGGAAATAGTTATGTTCAGCTGCTTGCAGATCACTTGCAGCCATTCATGGACTTCACGTACCCACACAACGATGGGATTTTTATTAATGACAATGCGCCATGGCACCGGGCCAGAACTGTTCGCGATTGGTTTGAAGAACATTCCGGAAAATTCCAGTGCATGATCTGGCCTCCTAGATCATCCGATATGAATCCCATCGATCATTTATGAGACATCATCGAAAGGTCCATTCGTGCCCAAACTCCTGCACCATCCACACTTTCACAATTATGGACGTCTATACAGACAGCATGGCTCAATATTCCTGCGCAGGACTTCCAACGACTTTTGGATTCCATGGACGACTTGTGGAGTCGATGAGAGTTAGATGGGATTCCGTCAAGTATTAATTTTAAATGTAATAGTGCGAAACAACCCTCCTTCTGTCTGTGAACATCTCATCTTAAAAATCTAAGAATAATAAATATTTCTGATGTAATCTGTACACCAACATTGTAATTTCTATCAAATTTTGGAACAAATCTCTCAAAGGAAAGTCGGTTTGACCCAATGAGTGCATAAGAGCATGGTAACTCAAAAGCACAACAAGCTTGTAGGATTAAATTTGGTACATGGTTTTATAATCCTAAATGTAGTTCTATAGTAGATTTGGTATTTCGGTAAAATATTTATTCAAATTGATGAAAGAGAAGACTTCCGAAATGCATATTCGCCTTTCTTTGTTTTACACGAAGAAAAAGTGCTATTAGAAACGTGCTACATGTCATGTGTGAATCAAGGGATCCAAGTTTATGCTTGGTTTACTTGAAACCATCAAAAAATGTCTTTTGAAACATCATTTTTTTCTGAGCTAATAAGCCGCTGTAATCAAAATATTTACATTCATGCCATAGTAAAGAATATTTGACAATTTCAATTTAAAATGCGCTAGAGCAAAGCTTTCTCAAGAATTTGAATTACACATATTTTCTAGAATAATATGTGCGTGTGTCAGACTTAAATATGTTACTCAATTAGACAGAAAATGTATCGTACATTGCTGAGAAAATGATAATGCGTATAAAACAGTTATAATTCAAAACCAGCATTTAAGCTTTAGATTTCCATGGACGACTAGTTTGAACAACAAGTAATTTTTAAAAAAATTAAGTCAATTCCTACTAAGGTCAACAAAGAAATTGTTTATTTTAGTTACTTTTTATTAAATAATTACAATGAAACTGTTGGGCTCTTTTTCCGCATTAAAACGAAAGGAGGGGTGCAGTAGTTTCTGATGTGATGGACCCCTGAGAACCTGAAAGCAGAAGTCTGACTTCTAGCTCACACACGTCACAACCCCTTTTTACGGAGACTTCATGAATTTCACTCATTCGTCCACAGATCGTAATTTAAATCTAGATAAGAGAAAAATCACATCTGACCCAATATCCCCAGTGGTATTACTCTCGACATGGAGGACGCTGACCACGACAGATTTAGCGTTCACCACACCCTCACAGTTTTAAATGTGTCAAGCATTAAGAAAATAATCAGAATCCTTTGAAATTATCGGCCGAGAACATGTTAAGCCTAACCTCATTAGCGAACAAATTGAAATCATATAAGAAACAAATTGAATTTGTTTCTTATATGGCGATGAGGAAATGAAGATTTTTGGAGAGAAATTTAGTTTTTAATTAAATAATAAAACATTAATGAATTAATATTTAAAAAAACTGTATTAACATCAAATGTCATCCACTACAAGTTTTAAAAAATTTACTTTATTGGATAAATAAAAAGTATTTTATGAATGATTGAAAATTTGAGCTTTATATGTGTTTGCGCGCGCGCACGCGTGTGTGTGTGTGCAAAACTGCAAGGAACAATTTCTTCACTTTATTTGGGTAAAAGAAATCTTTCTTTTGTTTTGTACCTTCATTTTACTAAACAAGTTTCATATTTGTGCCTTTTCAGCATAATTTTTAATAGATCTCAGTATCTTTAATTTATAAATAAGAATGTATTTTTGACACTGTTGATGATTTTGTTGGCAACCTTTTAACTCCAAAATTTTAAAGAATTAGAACACTCGAAGCTTTAATACAATTAATTCATCTCGAATATTGAAGTAAAATTTCTACTTCATACATTTAAATTACTTCGTTTTAACCTCATATTTCATGATATTGAAGAAAAATAGCAGTAATAGATAATTATGATAAATAAAATTGTTAAAAAAATAGATAATTGGGATAAAATAGATTATTTGAGGAAGATAAACTAGTGTTAAATAAAGACAAATTACAGCAAAAAACACTAATAAAGGATGAGCATTAAATATGTCAAAATTTCATCTAAATAAGGACGAAATATTTAAGAAGAAAATAAATTCCAACCCATGAAATCAATTGAATGAAGCTAAAACAGACTTCTTTTCGGGAGGAGTTCGTATCTAGTTGCGGGGAAACACAATCCATCAATCCATATCTAGAAAAAGTATAACGGTTAAATCTCTGTCGAAAGAATTTCGCAAATCTCTAATTTTATTCCCTCCAAAATTTAGTTTTTTACAATCGTAAACTAATCTTTGTTTATCTATCATACACATTATTACTCTGATTCAAATTTGTAACTGAATTATTTGATCGAACATAAATCAATTCGACTTATTTTAGATTAGATCCATCATCAAAATCTATTTTATTACCAACATCGACAACCATCTTTTTTGATTCGGACTCTGCAGAGAGCAATTTCCATAAGTTGTTCTCTATGAGTAAATTCGTCAGCACATAAGCCTTATGCTTTATATCTTTAGTTGAGTAGTTCATTTGAAGAAGATCACCCTGTAAGAAATCCTGTTATTCATAACAGATCTACAATCTTGCTTGAAATATAAGAATTTCAATTAATATATTTAATTATAATTATGCAAACGCACAAAGGAGAATATTTATTATGCATCATATGAATCATCAATATGAATACGTACAATCTCAATAATCTTATAAAAAGATATTAGTTCAAAGTCTATGTAGGAGAATTACGAGGGCAATTCGGAAAGTAACCTCCGAAGCACTGTAAATAAAACAAACCAGCACAGAGGAAAACAATTTATTTACATATCAAAGGTACAACTCTCCTCTATTTTTCAACGTAATCGCCGCCATTATTCAGACATTTGTCGTACCGTTTTACCAACTTATCAACTCCATCTGCAAAAAAAAGCGGCCGCCTGAGATTTCAACCAATGCGTCACTGCACTTTTAAGTTCTGTAACTGTCTCATACAAAACTGTCCGAGAAATGTTTGGAAAGTGTTCTGAAAATTGAGAGATTGAGAAATTACGGAGCAAACGAATTATTTCATCGATTTCTTTGATGAGAACAGTATTCACTACAGACGGCCTTCCACTCCGTGATTCGTCATGGATGGCTGTTCTTCCGACCTTGGAAAAGCGTACGCACTGACGCACTACACATTCATTCATAATGTTCGGGCCGTATACGGCACACAATTCACGATGAATATCCGCTGCTGACATTTTTTTGGCCAAAAGAAATCTTATCACTCCTCGCATTTCGCGGGACTCTCTATGGCGGCGCACATTTTGTCACGCTGTCACTAGCAAGCGTTCGCCCTGCAACACTCTCCCTCTCCCTCTGGAAGCTCACTGAATCACAGATTGCTCGTGCATTCGATTGAGGGCGCTCCGAACCATACTTCCAGCACCATACCCAAACGGCGGTTACTTTCCGAATTGCCCTCGTACAATGTTACTTGTTCTAACATACAAGAGAATTTATACAATATTATGAGTCAGTATATATTATGAGTTTATAGTCGTGTCAATTTTGAAATTCGAGAGAAATGAGTATTATTACTGATATAATTCCCTCACCAATTTTTTGAGCTCTGATATCCTGATTGCAATCGAATTTTATTTGATGCTTGTTTTTGTTTCAATATTTCGTAAAATATTTTATCTCGATCAAGTGCATTTTATTAGAAATGCTAAATTTTATCAAGAATGTTTTATCTTTATCTAAATGCTAAATTTTATTATTTGTCAAAATATTAATTAAATTAATTAATATTAATGAATTAATTATTAATATTTCCTTTCCAAATCTTTTAATCCTCTCTAGTCCAAATTATTATTTGTTGATAAAAAATGAGTTAATTATTATTGACTATTAAATAGCTAAAATTCATTAATTATAATTAAGTGATTCCATGCTTATACTAATAAATTTTATCGATTATTCATTTGTATCCAGATCATAGCAATATGTAAGTATAATAGGAGTGCAAGTGATGACTTACGCTGATTATTAAAAGTAAATTATTTCATTTATATCATTTGGCATCAGAAAGTGTTAAAGGTATAGTTTCTCATTTTCAAAATTAGTAATATCCTCTTGTGGAAATGCAGTTTTCTACACATAAGTATATATGAAGTCTCACATGCTAAAACATTTTATATTAATTGTTTTCTAATAATATATTTAGAATTTTCTTGAATTTCAAAGTTATTATTAAAAAAATTATTAAATTAGTTAGATAATAGTTTATCTACTGATTATTTAAGTAATGACTAAAAACTGATTTTTAAGTTGATGAAGAAGTATTTATCTATACGGCTGAAAAAAATATTTGCCTTTGTATCAGATAATGAAGGAGATAATTTCTTATACTCAGAATCATAACTGATATTACTTCATTGTTAAAAATATTTGCCTTTGTATCAGATAATGAAGGAGATAATTTCTTATACTCAGAATCGTAACTGATATTACTTCATTGTTAAATACATTCAAATGAAGCAATAAACAATTCCAGAGAAGGAAGGCAGCCCAAAAGAAAGGAATTAAACTTCAATTATTCAAATTGAATCAAGTTTCAAACTATAACTAAGAGATCATGGGTGTCTAACAAAATAAAAAATAACACTCAAAATTTTCCGACAGAGCTGAATTTAATTTACATGAGAAATTGCATTTTTTTTTAATAAACTGAGTATTTATTCAATCTAAAAGGAATGCTTGGCTGAAAAAATGAAGGAAAAAACTTCCGAAACTATTTAATACAATAAGCTTAATAATTCAACGATTGAGATAATTGAGCTTAAATTTAAAAAGTTACCACAAAACTAAGTACATTCTACAATTTTGCGTAAATTAATCATAAGGGTAAATTTCTTACAAAATATTAAAGCATTTTTTCAAGTGGCTGCAGATGCATAATACGGTTTTTTCATCCCTACCTCCACTGCCTTAACAAGCGTCAATACTATATATATATATATATATATATATATATATATATATGAAAGAAGAATAAAAATCAGATATGTAAGTAGAAATTTATTATATATACCTCTTCTAAAATTGTTTCAGTGTTTTTTGCATTTAGTAGAATTAAGTAGCAGTTGCGCTTCTCCACTAACTGCATTGTAATGGTAATTAAGTTGCGTAATTATCTATTCAGAATTGAGCCAAAAAAATTCCGGGTCTTGGGGTTTAGGAGTTGCATCTACATTCACAAAATAAGATATGCTGAGTACTATTAAAAAATTAGACATAGCGCATGGCCCGTCGCGCGATCTACCAAGGGGCACTATGGATAGCTTTGAGTTGGGAGCATCCACGGTTAAAAAATTACTGACCCAACTGTTATGTTTAAAAAAAGATAAAAATCCAAAAAAATATCGACTATGCGGAAATAAGAGGTGAAGGATATGTCTCTTAGCTATTAATGATCAAATTAAAAACGATAATGATAACTTAAAAATTTTTTGTAAATGTAGAAACCTAATTTATCTCTTAAATTGTGAAGAATGTAATCTAAACTATGTAGGTCAAACAAGTACAAAGCTTAATTTAAGAATTAATAACCATAGATCAGACATTAAAAACTTTAACAAAAATAAAACATTTGATCATGAATTAGAGCATTTTCAATTCCATAATTTTGATAACATAAATATTTATATTCTAGAGGATAACATTAATGACCTATGTTCAAGACTAGATCTAGAAAACATTTATATTTGTAATCTAAAAACACTATTTCCTTTTGGACTTAATAGTAAATTAAACGGGGAGGGTTTCGAAGATTTAAATGGAGTTTGCATTTATCAAAAATGTAATATTCTTAAAAAATTTCTGGACAACGAAAAATGCATTAAAAGATTTAAAAGGGGGAAAGGTAAAAGAGGTGATTATAATATTTTATTCAAGGAATTTCAAAATTATTGCAATTTTGATTATAATTATGAAAACATTAAAAAAATCAGGAATTATATTTTTAATTTAAGAAAAAAGAAAAAGTGTTTTTGAATAAGGGATTTGAGGATATTAAGTTTAAAAACTCTCTCCCCAAATTTATAGCGCTTGATCTTATTAAATTTAAACTTGGCGTTGGAAAAAACGAATTATTATTTAAGGACAGAACGAATTATTATTAAGAAGATCAATTAAATAAAGAATTCTGTGTTATAAGTTTTTTGGATATTTGAAAATCTTAAATTACCAAAAATTATGCACAACAATAATGTATTCTTTCCTTTAAAGGACCTAACTAATGTTTCTTTGGCATTTAGTTACACAGCAACGTTAAGGAAGCAAATGTGCAACTACAATTATTACAGTAAAAATATTGATAAAATTAATGAAATAGATTGTAATTGCAACAATGATAGATATAGGGAATTTGTAGATATAAATAAAGGCCATATTATAACGGGTAACTTAAAATTAATAGAATCAAACGCATTAAGAGACTTAATGGAAAAGGGGACTAAATTTAGATTAAGAGAAAAAACAAACAATAAAAAAATCTTAACTTCTATTTCTAAAGATTTGGATGTTTTTATAGCAGAACTATCTAGAAAATACCATTGACCAGCTGAGGGTTTTGGAGAATGGAAAGGGAGAATTATAGAAGAAATTAAAATAAATATGAAAGAAAATAAAAGGGGAATTAAAGAAAGAGGGTTTTATTCTAACAAAACAATAAAAAGAGAAATAAAAAATCTAAAAGAGAAATATGTTATTACTGTAATAGACAAATCAGCAACTAAATTCTGTATAATTTGCAAATATTTCTATAAAGAACTTTTAATTAATAAATATAAATCTAATGCAACATATATGATAATTAATCAAGAGAAAAAGGAACTGGATAAAAGAATGTTAGCTTTTGCTAAAAAAACTAAAATTAAAACATGTTCACTTACTTACCCTTATTTGTTCCCTACAGTTAAATTTCATAAAAAAACCTTTAAAATTTAGATTTTTAACCTGTAGCACGGGTAGTTATAATTATTTCTCGGGCAAAAATTTCTTCAAATACTTAAAAATTATTCTTAATAAAATTAAAGAAGATAATTTTATAACTTATAGCAACAAAGAAATATTGAACTTCCTTAAAAATGAAAACATGTTAATACTTATGACTTTGAAAACCTTTACACTAATCTCCCGCATGAAAAATTAATAAACGTCTGTATGTCTTTATTTGTGGAATATTTAAATGAAAATATTATAACTAAAAATAACTGGCTGGAATTATGGACATTTAATATTTCTAAAAATAACATTTATATTGGTATTAATTTTTTAAACAAATAAAAGGTATTCCAATGGGAACGTCTTTTTCAAGTGTCCTAGCAAACATTTTGTTACATTACAATGAGAAAAAAATCATTAAGCTTAACTTAATTAATGGATGGAGGTACATAGATCTCCACCTGCTAATTAATATAGAGAATACGAATGTAATAACAAACTGCTATCCAAAGGAATTAATTCTAAATAAAACAAATGAAAAACTAACCGAAGCTAATTATCTTGATTTAAAAATTAAAATTGCTAACTGTAAAACACTGGTAGGTTTATATGACAAAAGAGACGAATTCAATTTTAAAATAATAAAACTTTGCAGTTATAATTCTAATTGAAACTCAAATTTTTTTTAAAAATATAATCTTTTCACAATTTAATAGAATAAAAAATATTTGTAATAATAAAAGATCTTATATATATAAGCTACAGATTGTTTTATTAAAAAATCTAGCCAATAATGAATTCCCAATAAATTACTGTAATATTGAAATTTCAATTAAAGAAGGTTTAGATCTCTTCGACTAACCCACTAGTAGGCACAGAATTTTACAATAAATTAACAATTTTTAAGAACATAATTTTTCAATTCCCCGGGGTCCGCTATGCACTGGCTTCTGCGTTAAAATCTACACTTACATCCAATTTCAATAGGACTTTCCCGTGCTTCTAAAAATCAGAGGAAAATACAATTAACTTTATTATATTAAAAATCTTCTCCCTATGTTTGCCTTTTATCTATGAGATTGTAAACATAAAAAAAACTTAAAATATTTGGAATTAAAAAGCCCGAAATCGAATAATCTACGCACTCCTTAGCTAAAACTTCAGTCTTCGTCTCGGGGGTGGGTTTTGATGACCTAAACTAATCTCTGATTGGCCAAAACAGCTCTTCTCCTGTATCTTTCCTGATTTGGCATTAGCCTCAATTTCTTCCAGTCTGTTTCATTTGCTATTTAGCACTGCTTGGGTGCACATCTCTCTCTTAAGGGTATGTTCTAGACTTCTTATTTTCTTACTTGTTCTTTTGCTAATATTGTTTTTTATTGTATTTAGTATTTTGTGATATATTTTTTTCTTCAATCTTGAATTTTATTTGTGAGTTTTTTTTTTTTCTAATTGTCTTTTGTTTTTTTGTGCTAAAAATTGATGCCTCTCTTCTACTTTAAAATTTGGAATTTTTCGGGTCATAAAAGAGTTAATTTTTTTAGATAATAGTCTAAAAAATTAACTCTTTACAGAAAAAAATTCCACTTTTTATTGGAATCCTTGCTTGATGGTGACCCTTGAGAAAGTCATCAGGCCGGATTTCTTATTTTTTCACTTACATATCTGTTTTTTATTCTTCTTAGTTCCACTATGTCTTTAGGAATAGCAGCATACGCGCTCTCTTAATACATTTGTGTATCTTTCTAATTTCTAATGAAGATGGCAATTTATTATATATACCTCTTCTAAAATTGTTTCAGTGTATATATATATATATATATATATATATATATATATATACATACATCTCCCCAGCACTAATTTCATTTTGATATTAAAACCTTTCAACAAACAAAAATAAACTAAAGATATTATTAATAAACCTGGCTCAATGAAACATCTATATTCTATCTGCCATTTGCTGTCCATAATTATTATCGTATTATTTTGCAAAACATAATATCTACGCTATACACATTAGAACAATGTGCACAACTCTCTCAAAGAGAATGTGTTATACTTGAACTTACCTCTTCACTAACGGAAACAATTCTAATTTCACATGTATGTCTGTCAAAAGGAAAATATTTCATGTTTGGAATGCAAGTTGTTCGAAAAACCCACCTTGGAGCCCACCATACACCACCATTAAACACAATTGGAAGCGGGTCAAGAGTCATTTCATTTTCAGAGACCCTTAAAATAGGAATTTCATTGCTGAGTTTAAAAAAAATTCCATCACTACATAGATACGAAGATATAACTTAACAAACACTAAATGAAAGACATTTCTATAGCAACTGGCTAGTTATTTATTTTGTTTCGTATAAAAGCAACGCAAGATTATGCTGCCCTTTATGTACGTTAACAACTTTATGATTCTGTGTTGATTTCTTCTCATTCTTAATATTTAGTAGTATAAGCATTGAATTAAATAAGAAAAGTGGGGAACATTTTAGAATTTTTTAAATTTCAAAATGCGGGTTACAATGTTATCCATGGAGCACTTTTCTATTGTGTAGATTATTATTATGGAAAGCAGCTTCCAAGAAGACTCATGGATAACTGAATGGTAGAAATATTTAATATCCTTGGATAATAGCTCGGAAATTTCACAAAAATTACTTATTCAGATATTCTGAAAATGCTAATTTAAGGCTTCAAAAATGATTATTGAACAAATTTTGAAGAAATGTGTTCCTACAGGCATTTTAAACTCCATTAATACTGTCTGGCATTTGAACGATATGCCTTTGATTTTTCTTCAAGGATAATTTTCATATGATTTACAGTCTTAGTAAACCATTTAAAATATATTTACTATTACGAATTTCAGTATAATTCTATGTGATTCTAATAATTTTCAGCATTCATTTATTGAATAAAAACAATTATCGCTTGTAATTACGTTCGAAATTAAAAAATTTTTAAAAAGCTGAAAACTGCAATAATTTTGAATTTTTGTTTAAAATAGATTGAAAAAAATCTTCATAAGTGCAAAATATGGTTGTTAAATGTCAAAGTCTATATAAAAAATGGGCGAGTTTATTTTCCTAGCCAAAAATTGTTTAAAATAATAATTTGTTCAAAATCTTGCAGATGCTTCGTAAATGCAGGGTGGTCAAATGAAATAAAAATTTCCACTATATATGAAACCCCAGTAACCTATCCACTCAACCAATTGAACCAAAATTTCATAAATAGTTGTTTGAAGGTATGTGGTGCAGATTGTGGTGATTTTAAACAACGCAGAGCTCGCAATAACGGTTACAGAGAGAGAATTTTAAAATTTTCGAATGGTAACACCCATTTTTTCCTCGCGCAAATTGATCAGAGTATTGAAAAACCAAAAATGGAAAAATGGAAAAAAACGATTAGCATTTGACGAAAATTGCTGTCTTAAAGCATTTTCAAAGAAGAGCATTATAAAGGACTAAAGACAACAGAGAGGAAAGAGAAAAAAAGCTTTTATTGAAAAGGAAAGTTATAATAATCGGTTTTCAACATGTTGACCTTCGCAGACGACAAAGCATTTCATTCGGGAGATTGTGGACAACAATGCCGAACATAATTTGAAAGGAGAAATCTGCATAACTTCAAATGTTATGGAATTCTGACACATCTCGTTGACCAGGCGTGTACATCTTAGATTTCAGATAAACTCAGAACCAGAAATCCAAAAGAGTGTGGTCAGGGTATCGCGGTGGCCGCGAAACTGCCAAGTTACGGGAGATGACTCGATCACCAAAGTGTTGTTGCAACACTGGTCAAACACATTGGGAGACATGTGGAGGAGCCCCATCTTGCATCCATACAATGCCATTAATGACATTTCGTTGCTGCAACTCAAGAATAACGTAATTCAGCAACATTGATTTATATCAAGCACTTGTGACAGAGCTCGATTTCAAACCCGTGGTACTGACCTCTTCGAAGAGGTACTGAGCGAGAACAAATGTGCTAGCGATGCCGCACTGCACAATCACTTTTTCTTAGTGTAAAGGCACTAGTGCCACATCGTGAGGATTTTTGTCAGCCCAGACAGTTCTTGGTGTTGACATTTTCAGTTAAAGAGAAGTGTGCGTCATCCGTCCATATTATCATGAAGGGTCATCTGCCATCTTCATCATATATGATGAGAAAAAAAATCCACCCACAGTTGCTTATCTCCAGACTGTAACCTATTGAAGGGGTTAAACCGATAAAGAAACATCCACAGAACAGAGAGCAGAAGTCTGAGAACTGTGTTTTTCTGTAAATTGAAATTGCGAGTAACACTTATTGCAGCATGCGATGCACCTGCAGTAATCGTGTTATGCACTTCCGCAACAACTTCAACTGGAACAGATGGTAGGCCTGGATCGACGTCTATCACAAGTGCATCCAGTTTCATCAAATTTTCCTACTAAATTACGTACACTTATTACGGAACTTGGGCCTCGTGTTAGCTTGTGATTTCGCTGATAAATTCGCACTGTTTCGGCAGCATTTTTCCCATTCAGATAAAACAGCTTAATCAATTCATCTCGTTGTTTATTTGCTCCTCCTCTCTGTGTTGCTATTGGTTCTTTATAATGTTCTTCTTTGTAAATGCTTTACGCCGGCAATTTTCATCCCACACTAATCGTTCCAATGCTATTTCCAATACGTTGATCAATTTGCGTTGGCAAATCAATTGCAAAGTTGGTGTTGCCATTCAAAAATTTCGAAATTCTCTCATTGTAACCGTAACCGTGAGTTCTGCGTTGTTTAGAATCATCGCATTCTCCAGCACATGCCCTCAAACAACCATGTCTGAAATATTGGTTTTAATTGGTTGAGCGGATAGGCCGCTTGATTTTCATATATAGGGGAAGTTCGGGGGGGTTACCACCCTGTATATTTCCTCGCTCTTGAACTAAAAAAGGAAACTATATTTATATCTAGTTTTTATATATTGAATTCGATTGATAAACAATATAACATTTTCAGATGGGGCGGGGGGGGGTTGTATTGAAAAGTCTTAAAAAATTACACATTATTTTGGAATGAACAATTTGCTTATTCTATAATTCAGAAATTTCAAGACATATTAAGAAATTATTATATCGAGTTTGATTTAAAAAAAATACGAATTAAATTTTAATTTGCGATATTTTTCATAAGAAAACTCTGCCAAAATTTGGAATTCGAGGAAATAATATTTAAGATGCAAAAAAGAATTAAACAGTGTAATAAAAATCAATTTGCCTTCCTAAAGACAGCTTGAAAAAAATAATTCAAACGAGTTTCTGAAAAAGACTATTCAGAAATCAAAGTTGTTAGGTTTTTGTTTTAAAATATATATATTTGTTTTATTGCAAAAATCTACTTTTTCAACGCAGTTGTCGACCATAAATAAACATTTGAGAGAAATACTACATTCTTTGAGTATGTATATTATACAATAAGATAGGGTTTCAATGAAGATTTAAAGAATATATCCACATCTCGCTTAACGAACAGGTTCGTGATTCCCAAAACGAACAAAATATAAAAGAAAGAAAGGACATTTTTAATGAGAGATGTATCGCAGAACAGGTGACGAGGAGACATCGTGACATCACAAGCAGGATGCCCTATATGTTTGGTCTGATTCTGTGTTGGGCGCTTATTTGAAAATAATCCTCAATTCTTAAAGGAAGTTTTGACCACATAGAGTTGTCGAACACGACTCCAAGAGGCAACTGTCTGTCGAGCTAAGTCAACGAGGTTTAGCTGGCCAGGATTATGAGATGAGAAGTGGATAGCAACGACAGCTAAGATTTGACTGAAGAACACAGCCTGTATTGTCGAAGAGTTTACATTGTGTCACAGCAAAGTAAAAACCTCAACAGGAAAATAAGAGCGATTCTAAAAATAGAGGAATTAATTGCATTCTATGTTGAGACGAATCAGCCTAATCAAGTAGTAATACTATATCTCATTTCCACTAAATCTTAAATAGTAGTTAAAGATAAAAATACAAATGTCCTTAAAAAATCTTTCTAGCAATATATATTTATATAAATATATATATAATTTTCCTGTTGTAGTTTTTTCTTTACTTACAATATACATTAAAAAAAACAA
>JAOUZG010010951.1:2251295-2271864 GCA_026289955.1 Argiope argentata
ATACCATGCATTATAAATAATAAATGATACAGTGAAGGATAAGTTTAAGATAATGATAGATAATAAATAATAAGGGATTTTGGGGGGGAATAAAACTTCATAGAAAAGAATGTTAAATAATAGGAATATTTAACATGAATCCCTATGGAGATTTATTTATTTATTTTGACTGAATGAATGTTTTGCTTCAGAATCAAAATTTGGAGATGAATTGTGATCGTTAAGCGAGATTCCGCGGTACTCTCTTAGTTAATTTTCGAATTTTAAAATGCTGAAGTTACCTGTTAAGAACTTTTAGATGTGGTATCCAAATTTCATCTGAGGAAACTCTTATAAATTTGGCACTACTATTCTCCCAAGTCAACCGATCATCGTTCCATGCCTAGAAGGGGGTAAAATTCAGCGTTTGAATGAATTTTGAAATTCATTTCAGTTTTTGTTTCAGCGATGTTTTTTTAATAAAAGAGTTTATTATTTCCTGCACCTTTGGTGATTTGTTATTTAAGATTAAAATATTAATTAAGAGATTAAATTTTTAACGAAGAGATAAATTTATTATTAAAGATTTCAAAAGTTTCAGAAAAAAATATTCAGATATTTAATATGAATATATCTACCAAAGAACCGCTTGCTTTAATGTTTCTAAATCTGTCACTAATAAAACTTCAAAAAAAAAAATTAAAAACCATAATTTTAAAACAATTTTCCTGAGTTTTTTTTTTATTTTCGACACTATTCTGTTTTTAAAAATACATACCCTCATGATTCTGAAAACATAATTTTAAAAGAATATTGATTTCGAAAGTTTTGTTCTTCAAAAAAAAATGATGTCAAAACTAAGCCACTCATGCAATCCCTTTTTAATAGATCATTGTAACTTCTTTCGTTCTCTACAACAATATTTGATAAAATGTAATTCAAGAATAAAAAAGATGCAATAAAATCTGTCGGAACCGGCATTACCAAAATAACGATATTCTATAAAGTTAAAATTAAGAAATAAATGAAATCAGTAAATACCAATGAAATATCTGGTGAGTTTAAAGGACTGTTTAAAAAAGAAAACTCTGTTTCCCATCCATAATTTTCTTCTCTTTTTAGGTAGCAAAACGTGTGCTGACAAAATATTTTTCAAATTACAAATTCTTTCTCAAAATATTAGCAGCGCTTTCACTGATTCTGCAACTCTTTTGAATGCGTTTTAATAAGCATCCAATGAAAATAAAAGCAAATCTGATGATGTTTAAAGAGCGTCTCAAATTGCTGAAAAAAATCCAACTTTTTTTTTTCATCTCATGGTGTAAAGATTGTGATATTTGTAAATTTCTGAACATCAAGATTTATTTACAGAAAGGAAGAATACAGATTTATTTTTTTCTTTTCTCGCTTTAAAATTCATTTTCTTAGCGAATTTGTTTCTACTCTTTATCTTTGTTGCTACTGTTTAAATTAATATCTAATTAAACGAGCAACTCTTGCGTATGTATAAAAATTTATTTCGTGTGTCTCGGAAACGGCTCTAACGATTTGGATCAAGTTTTAGATTTAGATAAGATGTGCCTTTTAATTTTATCTGTATAGGTGTCTTTCCTAAAAAATACGACTTTACATACTCACAAAAAAACCCCCATTTTTTAATAACTAACTATTAGAGTCTTTTTCTATCTACTCTCATACTGTTAGGTAGCGTCATCTCATAAATTTTTGGGATTCTTGTTGCCTTAGAATGATAACCGATTGGTAATTCAAAATTTTGTGAGATGGCGCTGAACTGAATTGTGTGATGGCGCTAAGACTGAAAAATATGCATATGTAATCAGTGTGTGATTCGTATCTGAATATTTTCTCAAAAAAAAGTTCAGGTCTCCTGTCTACTTGTTGTTATATAGAATAGTTAAAAAAAGAGTTTCGACAAAATTTAAGAGCGCGTCAAACATATCCAGTCAGGATAAAATGACCGACAACATTGATACGATATTTCTATGATATTTGCCCAACATTCAAAATAGTAGAGATCGTTGAGATATACAGGGTGGTTATAATTCAAGTTTCACTTTGAAACATGCATAAGAGGAAATTACACTACCAAATGTTATCAAAGTAGTTTAAAGGAGATTATCAATAGTTTAAAGAAGATTATGGAAATTTCTTTTCCGACAAAAAAAGTTCAAATACTCACCACTAGGGAGGAAAATGGTACTCTATGTAGTATTGTTAAACAAAATAAAGCATGAAGACGGTTTAAAATGTGTTTAATCTTTTCTAAACAAAATTTTTTGTGGGGTTATGCAAAACTGCAATTGGTTTTAATTGGCTTATGGCAAGAAGAAGCTAATTATTTACCTAGATACGCTATACATTTGATTTTCCAGATAAAAATGAGCTTGTTTGTCAGAGTTTTCATTGTCTCTAATCATACGACACCAAGCTTTTCTCGTTAAACGTTATTATGAATGTGACAGCAATGAACGGCTTGCTTAGCAAAGGTATCTATCGGTCAGTTAAAGGAATGCCCCGATGGTCAATAACACCACACGTTTGAGAACCGAAACTTCCCCACTTCTTGACAACCTCTGTCACCAGACCTCATCACCTGTGTCTCCTGACTATGATGTTATCTCAAAAATGCTGTATATAGCGGTAATCTAAACAATTTGGTGGAATTGAAAGATGAGATACACCAACATATACTTACCATTCTTCCTGATTTAATAAGATCTGTTGTGAATAGAATAATGCGATGATTCGACTTACTTTCAGAAAATGGTAGAAGCTACATTGAACATGTATTTTAACAAATTTCAGAAACGACATTTAAACACATTTTAAACCAACGTCTTCATATCCTATTTTGTTTCACAATATTATATAAAGTGCCATCTCCCCCTGGTGGTGAGTATTTGAACTTTTTTTGACGGAAAAGAAATTATCATAGCCTTTTTAAAACTATTAGCAAGTTTGATAACATTATTTCCAGTAATTTTCTTTTTATGACCATTTAAAAATTGAACTTTAATTATAACCCACTTGTACTTCAACATCTTATACTGACAGCGTAAAATCAGTATTACATAGTAAAACACCATTTAGAAGATCAAATATACACTGTTATGATGCAAGAAGAATCAAATATAAACTTATGCAGCTTTGGTTCATTAAAAAAAGGTTATTATGTAACGTGTCAATAATCTTACAGTAGTCGCTCAGAATTACTAATATCTGAAACAATAAATCGTGGATTTGCAGGATTCATAAATTATGAGATCGTGGATTTTATGCATTTGAATATATTCTTGTTATGAGTACATCACGTTCACATACTTGTTCGAGGGTTGAGATCAGCGACGTTTACAAAGATTTCTTATAAACCAGATGTGCTTGGTGTTCGTTACCGCTCAAATGTAAGTTGTTAAAGATCATTTCTATTCATACAGCTTTCGGTTCAAATATATGCACACTTCTGGGTTAGATTTTGTGTATTTAGAAATATCTCAATATAAAAAGCACCATCATTCACCTTTTCTGTTCATAGATCTTATACCTAATGCATAGTTGTCGTTTGAACCTTGAAAACCAAAACAACTAAACCAAACTTGGGCGACTTAATCCAATTAATGCTGCGTGTCTAAACTGGAATAATCATAGTGTTGCCCGAAAATTTTACCAACTGCTTGAAGGTGCACGGATTTCTATTGTTGTGAAGCGAGAATTTGGAGAAATATTTAGATTTTCAAGGAAATTTTCTTTTAGTGATGGCCTGCTCCATGTATAATAGGAGGATAGGCGAATGCGAAGATGAGGAGGAAGGCCGGTAACGAACCACTTTGGGGCTTGTGGACCAATTACCTCGAAGAGAATGTCAATTTGATGAATGTCCAAGGTAAGGATGGATAATGCTACAAATAGCACTCAACCACAACAAATCCTTTCGATACTAATACGTTCTGTGGTGGCTGGGTGGTTGACTGTGCACAAGAAAAAGTGTTGCCTGAAATATTTTAAGCTAAGCAATAACCTTTAGCATCCACATAAGACATTCCCTCTGTTCAGAGGATCCATAATTTTTTTTAGAACTTCGACACCTATAGTTATTAAAGTGGTGTTTAAATATTGTAAAAAAGGTTTTTCGCAATACAATGAAATTCCTTATAGCACTACCTAAATACAAAATTCAGATTCAACTCTACTATCACGAAAACGATATGAGAGATGGAGGGAAAGTCAGCAACAAGTTGTGGAGTATCATCAATTAACGCTAAGATGAAAATGCAAAAAACTTTTCATGTTAAAACATTTCTTTGGACACATTTTCCAAATTTTCAGATTTTTTTGGAAGGAGGGGTGGGTAGAAGTCTTGCTGTTATTTCAATTCCGAAATGTTTCAGCCATAGCTGATGACATCATGCATTTTCAACAGGATTAATAAATTATCCTAATAATAACTGAGTGTTCCCATATATCAAATGCCATGGAATTATAGTTAAGGCTTCATGTCCAAACAAATGCGCATTTTAGGTCTCACAGTTTTAAAATTTATGTATACAAGATGTCTTTTTGTGTTAATTAGATATAATGCTTTCCAGTTTTATATTTTACTTTATTCCCTATCTGCTACTGTTTTTGAGATATGGAAATTTATTTTAAATATCGCCTCCAGATGTGTTACAAAGGTCTTATCGCATAACGCATAGATAATTTACTATTCTTACATAGGAGTTTTGTAAATGTCACCATTCTGATATTGGAGGGCGGAAGGTTGGGATCCAGATTTGAGCAGATACCCAGTGGACTCCTTTGTAAATCTCATTTGTTTTAGGATGTTTGACATACTTTCGAAATCTTGCAGTGTCCATTCTAATTATTCTGCATGTTTAATACAGAACATTCATTGTTAAAACTCGCTTGTTGTTAACATTAAGAAATAGTCACTAATATTCCTACTGCCGCAAAATCATCAGTAACATTTAAACAGAACAATGGCTGGAAATTAAACTAGTAGTTAAAAGATTAAGAAGAAAGCAGTTTCTCACTTTTATTGTCTGAATACAGAATAAACATGAGTGATTTCACAATATGTATTTGTATTCAACACGTTAAACATCTGAATATTGCAACGGTGTTCTTTCTGGACATTGGTGGGGTGATGGAGTGAGTGATAGAGGTATAAGCATATCAGATGACAATCCTGACCACAACAAAAGATTTTTTGCATTTATTAAATTAAAATTCAAGCATATGTCCAGGGGAAGCTTTTTATGACTAGGGTTCATTATACTTTTAACAAACCTATGAAAATAATATTCTTAGAGATGTCAGTATGTAGAACATTTTCAACATTTTTTTATTAGTAAAGGAATTTTTATGAATATATCTCTATGTAAGTGATGTTTTCATTTGTTTATTCCTTTCCTTCTCGTTGAATCAGTAAGCTTTATTGTTAAATTAACTGTAAATAAGTGATAATATTCTTGTTAATAATGAGTTGTGGCACTTTTTAATCTATTGAGTACTTTAAGTGAATTTGTGCTTGTATGTACTTTAATTTTTCTAATCTCTCAAAGGTAAAAAGATCTTTAAAGGTTTTTAGAATAAAAATGTATACTTTGAAGGTATTAAGAATGTATCTTACATTTTTAATGTACAGCAATTGATTTCAAAAATAATTTCAAAATTTTCATAAAATATGTTGAAAGCGTTTGAAGCATATGTAAAGTTCAATTTAGTACTTACTACATGAGTTACTCCTTCTAAAATAAATTCACCTTTTACTTCATCCTGTAAAAATATTGATAAGATAAATAAATTTAAATTTAATAAAGTTATTAGTTTTCAAAAAATAGGAAACAATGAATTAAGAAATCGAGAAATCTATTTTAGGAATTATATCTGTCCATCAGTCTGTGAGAGCACTATAAGACTTAGAAGAACGAAGTTCGAATCAAATTTCGAACAAAATCTGTGAAAGAGAATGTCGTCTATTTTTATCAATCCATGCATATGCGGACGATAAACAGAAATTTGTGACATCTATTTATCGTCAGGTTTACTAATCTGATTCAACTGTTGAACGAAATTCGGTGAGAGATTGGTGCTCTTTCTATTCGTGGAATAACTCAAGAAACAGCAAGCCGACTCACTGAAATAAGTTTGCTTACAATGGGCAAAATATCCTTCAGCAAATAAAAGGTATCTCACAGAGAAACTAATTTTTTCTCTCTACAGGCCGATCTATTTCTTTACTTCTCTGAAAGAGCTGGTGTGTTAAAATTCAATTCAGTTTTCAGATATGCTACTAATTTGATTATATTTAAATTCCTAGATTTCAACTCTTACTCAAAATATTATCCATATGGATATAAAATTAATTTTAAAAAACCATAAAACAACACCCTGTAGTATTTTTAGACCTAATTCTAAAAAATAAAATATAAAAACCGATATTTATGATAAAAGATATGATTTCAAAACTAATGTTTATAGATATTTTATTCGAACTCTTATTATATTCCAAAAAATTTTCAAAAACTCTTTTTTAAATCAGCGCATAAGATTTCATAAAATATGCTACTAAATCAATTCATTTAAAAATCATATCAAATGTTTAATAGATAAACTCACCATCCATTGCATCCCCATCAATTTCAGAACCTTTAATCAGTAGCTTTAGGATGTAAGTAAAGGATTGTATTTAAAAGAGTATGCTGGTGCAGTTACATGAAATTGCGCAGAATTACTAAGTTACCAAGTGCGCAGAGCTACCCAAGGTAGCAAGATTTTAATGTAATCTCGAAAATAGGTCTTTAAGCGCCATTTAAAGGTCTAAAATATTTAAATAGTTAGTACTTTTTAAAGCATATTTTATTTACTATTATTTTTCCTTCATAATCGCGTTAGCAATTTTTTTATTTGTAAATTTTATACACTTTTCACTTACAATTAATTCTTCAATCGATATCTTCATCACACCCAAAAAAATTTCAATTGGCAACCCTCATAAACGCGCGTCAAAATTCACACCATCTGAAACGAAATGATACAGCGGCAATCCAATAAAGCGAAGAATTTGACAAATTTTATTTTTGTTATGAATAATTATTTCCTTTTTCTTTAACCTCGACATATTCATTTTCCTTTGTATTTTTCATATCGCTTTTCCATTTCTATAGCATTGGTCTGTTATAAAAATTTGGATTTAAGACAATGTCATTTCCTTTATTTGAGAGATACTCTCATCAGAAAATGTTATAATTCCTTATACAAACAGCTCTGACTTCATCCCCTGTTGAGCAAACAACGCGTCTTTCTCCAATTTCACATTCTATTTCCCTTTTTAATATTGATTTATAATTTATTTCTACAGCGTTCTTTGGTTTACAGAAATTTGCGTATTTGCTTTTCATTTGTTTTGTAGTTTCTTCCCTTTTTTCTTATTTTTTAAGCACTTTACATCTTTACACCAGTTTTTCAGTTTTCATTATATATAAAAATATATAATCTTGGCATAAAACGAGGTATCCAGATTTTCTGATGCATTTCATTGCATCCCAAAAACACTACCCATCCTCTTGTGAATGGCCGAATGGAAAATTCATTCTGCAACTAAGAACTGAATTATATTTCGTTATCCTCTTTCAAATGAATTTAAAATTCAAAAATACTTTGTTTAGTTTTATAAGGGGATTTCACAGTTATCAATTACCAAGTAGCCTCAGGTCCACACATATTTCATGATATTACACAAAACTTTTCAATATCATACATAATAATATCATGCAGTATTACGAATATTGTCCAATAAGTTTTTCGTTAAGTAAATAAATGGCAAGAAAATATACTAGCAACAACACTTTTCCTTAAGTGTTAATCATCAGAAAGATGATATTTGTGCTTGACATGCAATGAGAAGTTACTAGCTACACGTGTTATAAAAAAATATGAGCAGTAACTTCCTTCTCTTTGCTGAGAAGTATCAGATATCCCTTAGCACGTGAAAGCCAGTTGTTAATCATATTTAAAAAAAGTTAGGAATAACTCTTAAATTATGTAATCCACTAAAATTATTCTAAAACGGAAGACAAATATTCTGAATTTCCTGAAGACGCATACCCATTACATTTGTGTAGCAATTTTTAACAATGATTTTTTCACTAGAAGGAAATTGGAATAAATGTGCTTAAAAAATGTATACATTTTCCAGAACGATTTTTTTCCAAACGAAATAAGTATCAAATATATATCAGGAAACCAAATTGTTTTGGCTGCATATGGATGATACGATACATTGGATATTAACGATGCTATAAAAAAACAGAAGATTCGGCATTAAAAAAATTAAAACGTCCATACTTACAAGACCCAGAATGCGAAATACGGTCATGGCGATGTAAGATTTATGTTCACTTCTTGTAAACAATATTGGACTAATGGAATGATCATAATCTTTCAACATCTTTTGTCTTATTTCGGTTTCATTATCATCTGCGCTGACGAACCCTAAAATCAATGCAAAGCTGTTGCATACACTGATAAAATTAACATGGAATATAATATTCAAAATAAGGTTTATCGCTTAAAATAATGCCATGTTTCAATCTAAATGAAACAGTGTATTGCACTCTCTATTTGGGATGTATTTAATTCTATAAGATAAGTTCCTGACATAAATTTCTCTGCCTAGGGCAAAATTTTACCTTTTCTGTATAGAATCGCAATCTACTTTTAATCGGTATTTATACAAGGTTCGTCGAATAAAGATTGTATAATTTTATTAAAAACAATATTTATCGAAAAAAAATATCCGTTTCTTTTCAGAAGCTTCCATCACTTCTCTACATTATCAACTTCTACTTTTAAAAATTCCTCATAAAGGGTCCTGCCCGTCAAAATTCCCATATTACTTTCTTCTACCTACAGTTCATTAAGCATTCATTGCATTCAAACAAGAGATCACTGGCACATTTCCATCCCGCAGCTCACTCCTTTTCCTCTTCCTTTCTTCATCGGATTATGACTGGGGATGAGACCTTATTTAGCACCCTGTTAACAAACGCCTATAATTAGAGTTGGTATAATTCCTCATAATCCAAAAAACAGAGAAAATTTAAGCTAACTCCCACGTTTTGGGGAAAGCAAAAGTGCCCTATGGTGGATTTCATGCCAAAAGCCTTTGTTTAATGCAAATAGTTATTTTGAGACTCTTCGTGAACCATCTAAAACCATCCAAAAGTAACTGAACGTAAGTCTACGGAAGTACAGAAGAATTTTCTAGTGACTTTCTAAAAAAAGTTTCAACAAAAATGCCTTTTGTAAAGTGTTATTATCAAACCTAATTCTCCTAAAATTACGAAACAATATTCCCATTATCCACTTGAAGGATAAGGAAAATCGCAATCATTTTTTAGAATTTAAGTACTATAGAGAAAAACATGACGAAAGTTGATGGCTCAATAAAACAACCATATTTATACAAACTTTGTCTGGTATGCTTAGCAGTTCTCTTATTTGGCCTCAAGTTACTGAAGTCGAAGTAAAATGCTTTGCAATGGAATTTAATTCGAATTCAGCGGTGATTCAATTCTTTTTTCTTTCGGTCTTCTGAATTTCAAATTGACATAACTTTAAAATATCAACCATAACTTAAATTTATATTGGAGAGTTCGAAGTCAGAAATAAAAAAATAGTAAAAAAGCGTTTCTGTTTCTGGATTTTTTTTCTTTGCTTAAATGCTACCGTCCATTCTGTCGTCAGTTATTTAAGCGAATAATTATTGAAGCCTTTAATTCCTTCGATATATATATAGTGCTATTCAACATATTTTTTTCAAAAAAAAATGATAAAAATGTTCTCATTTTTAAAAAGTGAACACATTAGATTCAATCTACACTGCCTTTTTTTATTTCATAACTTAATTATTGTATTTAAAGTAATCTAAACTATTTGCTTATTAAAACTACTTACTTACTCATTGAAATCATTATTTTGAAACTATTTTAAATTTATAAAAAAATTTATTATTTAAAACTAATAATTATGTTTACTATTTTTATACTTAAAAAGTGTAAAATAATAAAAACGGATATTTACTGAAATTTTAGATGCCCTTCTGTTCCCATTTTTTGGATAGGAATTTTTGGATAAAATTCTTATTACCGTCCTGTAAGCTTCAAATAAATCAAATTTCTCCATAACTGAGTTTAATTTGCAAAAATACTATTTAGCTATCTAATCTAGGCTGTATATTTAGATTTAGTTAAAAAAGAGAGAATAAATGAATATTTAGATTAATTTAGGAATGTTCTAAAAACATTTTTCGACTACGTGCAAGAAATTCTGCCCCTAGCAAAAAAATCTACAACCAGTTGCATAAATATTTACCATACATAATCGTTGAAAATATATTATACAAGAAAAAAATTTTTGTGCGTGTTTACATATTTTTCTGAGCACTTATTGTTCAATTCGTAATTTGTTGACGTGAACATTTTATTTGAAAATTTATTTTTTCATTAAAAGATACATTAAAGAATTCCATAAAAGAAAAAAATAATTGAGCCATAGTGGAGTCTTATTTTCGAGATAGAAGCCCAACTTTCTTAATGCTGTAGCCTGTATACGGAGTTCGTTGCCTGCTAAATTCGCTGGTAGGATGTCTTGTTGTAAGGCTCAAATTTGGAACATGCTGGGAAAGTTGTAAGTATCTCCGGTGTAGTGTGGGAATTCGGAGAGAGATGTCACTCGAATCATCAGATCAAAGTTCAGAATCCCAAAATAATCTTCATGTTGTTCATTCTAACTTAAGTGGACGAAACTAAGCAAGGGAAATAATGAAAATGAAATTAAAAAGGTTTTGAGATATAGTCAATGGCTTAAAATTTGAGTAGAAATATTATTCTTTTTCTAATGACCGAAGTTTTGGAAACAACTTCTGAACATTAATAGAAATTACGTAAGCTCATTAATCTTATCAATTAATTTAGATAGATAAGAATTTTCAGGATGGAATAATCCTTTCAACATTGAGATTTAAGGTTAAATTAAATTAAGATTCTGATTTGATTGCTATTTGATATGACATTTACCTGAAATAATTATTTAAAAGAGAGAGAGAGAAATCAGTATAGACATATGAGATTTTCAAAAGACTCTATGCGTTTTAAATACAAAATGTATGCATATGAAAGTAAACATTTATAAATGGTTTGTATGCTATAAAAATCTGTAGATATTCTTTACATGTAATTTCCTAATACTATAAAACCTATGAAAGATTTTAATGAACGTTTCGAGGCAATTAATGCAAAGTTATTTTTATTAATTAAAAAACCCATTTTCATTTATACAAAAAATTTTATCTTCGGTGTTGTCAATTCAATCAATTGAAAATATCAGGTATTTAAAATCATTTAATTTATTTCTATCTATTTCGGCACTCGAAATGTTTAATTAAATTTTGTATCAATCAACAAAATTATTAATAAATTATTAATAAAATTATCTTTTGGTATTTTATTAAAAACCGTTTTGTGCAATCTGTAAAGTAGTTCGATGCTTAAGAATTGTTCTGTGGATCTAAAATTCCCATATTTTAAAATAAAATTGCTCAAAAAAAGATGACTTTTTTTCCGTATTAGCAAGCTAAAATATTCATTAAATAATCTCATCCCATAGGTGAAGTGGTATTCAATAAATTTATACTGACATCTTTATTAGATTCTGTTATTAACTGATTACATTACGTTGAAGGAGATTCACTGGAAGAAAAATGTGATAAATCATTGAATAAACAAACAGCTAAATGAAAATTCCATGATGAAAGCAAAGGAGAGTGGGATTTCTCTACTGAGATTCATTATCTCAAAACTTTCTGTAATAAAAAAGCATTCATTCTAAAAATTTTCATACAAGATCATCTGAGAATTTCTCGAAAATCGTACCAAAAATATTCAAAAATTCCTAAAATCTTAAATTGCGTTTTAATTAAAAAATTGAATTATTTGTAGTTGTTTTTCATTCAAGCATAAATCGTCATTTAAGATGTTTACTCAGTAAATAAAATTAAATCAAAATAAAATAATTTTCAGGAATTTGCTTTATTCCGTGAAAAAGAAAACCACGCCCCTTGTTAAAATAAAGCAGCTACTTAATAATATTTTATTATAATACTTTAAAGGAGTACTTTATGTCATGGAATTAGCGAAAGTATTACATATAATGCAGTACAGAAAATGTTTTAAAAGTAAGTATTTGGTTAGCTATCCAAATACTTGCTAAGTAACGTCCTCAGTTTCCTTAAGCTGAATAACTAGAATAACATTTTATCATACATAATATTCTGTGTGAATTGGCAAAAATTCACTTTAATATCATGAATTATTTCTTCTAAAATATACTTATGATGCCGATTTTAAAGAAAATTAAAAAATTCTTGAGCTTTAATTTTTATAATAACTTAAAAAATAGATATTTCCATGAATCAAATTTACCACATCCTATGCTAATAGATATAATCTTTCAGGTTTATTAAGCCTTGATTTGTTAATGTAGGTAGAACTACATTGCCTTTGATGTCTTTACTTCTCGAAATTGCTTATTAAATCCAGTAAATAACATTGCTTTTATTAAATACTTGCAATTTTAAAACTTTTTTTGACAAAACAGAATTCTGTGTAATCTGATTCAACTTAATCAATAGTAGTTTATTTAAAGAAGCCATATTTAACATTTTTACTACAAACTAAAAAAAATATCAAAACAACTTGAAAATTAAGTATATTTACATTTTTACTAATATTGTGTTATCTTTAATAATTTAAACCAATGTATTATATGTAACGGGGAAAAAACATACCTAAAATAAAAGTTAGTTGCCATGTGGCATAAATATAAACAAAAAAGCATATGTTACACATTTCCATTGAACTACTATTAATAATCACAAGATGCCAACTGCCACATCTAATTCATCGTTGGAAAGCTAGGCAGGTGCCATCAGAAATGGGCGGTTGTTGTTTTTATTTGATGAAATGCAGCTGTCCGGTGGTCGTCATTCAAGGAAATTCATTATTCTGATTAAAGATTAGATCGACTTTCCTCATCCCATCACCTCAATTATAATAATTAATTCAATATATTCCGAAAAATATAAAGAACAGTTTACCTGTAACCACTTTAGCAATATACTTTTTCAAATGTTTTATTCACAATTTTTCATTTTCATATTTTTTAAACTTAATAATTGAAAAAATCTAGCTTTTTATCTTCAAGAACATTTTGTCTTTCTGAATTTGGAGGGTGGGGGACACTCCTGAAATTTAGTTTAGCAAGTTTAGTTTAGTTATATGAAAGTCCCTTTTTTGATAGCATCACTAGGGTTACTTTGGAAGGGATCTCGCAATTTTGAACTGTGATCAGAGGATGAGGATGAGCTTTGAGCTGCCAGCCCCTTTCCAAGTCTTCGCACTACACCAGCGGCTGGATGTTTGGCCCTGACGGATTTAACGTGCGCCTGGCACGCATACACGACGGTTCTTCGATGGAATCTGGTCTCGAAGATTGAAGCCCTCCTGTTCCAATCCGAGATCTTACCACATTCCGTGGTCCCTCAAACATAAAGCAAACTTCTGAATTTTTGTTCTGTACTAAATGTTCATTGGGCGAAATAAGTCACATGATTATCAGCTGAAAGTTGGCGCCTTAACGGGTTTTTTGTTGCAGCATTTTTTTGTTTGTTTGTTTCTTTCTTTCCACGATACTGGATGCAAGAAAGTAAATTTCGATTAATAATACCGGGTGGCCAGAAATAAAACACCCCTACTCTGACCTCCCTGGATATCGAACTACTCAGTGTAAAGGCTTGAAAATTTGTGGACATACTATTCAAAAAATGGGGAAACGGATTTCCCGAAAAAAAAAATTTAGTTCCAGAAATCACCGATAGGTGGCGCTGTACCACTGGACGTATGCTGAAAAGACACAAAAACACGTTTTAAACACATTTTATTTGAAAGTACCAAGCATACATGAAACAAGGACGTTATCGATGCAGGGAATGCTGCTCAATATGGTTCCCTTCCTGAAGATGTAAAATGTGAAGTCTGTGGACAGCTTGTTCAACTGCGGATCGTAACTGGTCATCTGAGATGCTTCTCACATGCAGACTGATACTCTCTTTCAAATCTGCCAAGGTTATCAGACGTTCTCGATAAACAAGGTTTTTTAAGTGTCCCCAAAGCCAAAAATCACACGGATTAAGTTCCGGTGAACGAGATGGCCAAGTTGTCGGAAACGCGCGACTGATTATTCTGTCAGTGGTGAAATGTTGGCGAAGAAACTGTTGCACAGGGAGTCCAATGTGTGGAGGTGCTCCATCTTGCATAAAAGTAATGGTGTCAAGGCATTGGCGCTGCTGCAAATGGGGTACAACAAATGTTTCGAGCATCCTTTTGTACCTGTTGGCCGTCACGGTACATGTCTCAAGGCCATTGGAAGTAACATCTTCGAAAAAGAACGGTCCAAGGATGAATGTGGCTGTGAATCCACACCAGACTGTAACTTTCGGTGAGTGGAGTGGAATCTCTTGGAAGGTACGGGGGTTTGTCGTGTCCCATATGCGACAGTTATGGGTGTTCACTGTTCCACTGAGGTGGAAATGGGCCTCATTGCTCCACATAATCTGCCACGGCCACGATGCATCCACTTCAACTCTAGCAAGAAATGTCAATGCAAAGGTCAGTCGCATCTCCCTGTCTGTGGCCAGCAATTGTTGATTAGGGCGGATTTTGTACGGGAAACAATGCACCATTTTTCTGAGTACGTTCCACACTGTGCTATAGGGAACACCCAAGTGTCGTGACACTGCACGTGCACTACTGCAGCCTAAAACATTATCCATTGACTGTTCAACAATACCGGTGGCAACATCTTCAACGACATCTGAACGAACCGGTTTGCGTCCTCGACCAGGCTGAACTCCAAGATGTCCAGTTTCCTCGAATCGAGCGATCATTCTCCTGAGAGCTTGTGGAAGCAATGGTCCCTTACGCAAATCCTTAAG
Source organism: Argiope argentata (assembly GCA_026289955.1). Taxonomy (NCBI): domain Eukaryota; kingdom Metazoa; phylum Arthropoda; class Arachnida; order Araneae; family Araneidae; genus Argiope; species Argiope argentata. The sequence continues at coordinate 2,266,348 of JAOUZG010010951.1, forward strand.
TCGGCGAAACTCTCGAAGTGCTGCTGGAGCATTTCCTTTATTCTCGTAAAACAACTTCACAAGCAAAGCGCGTTCTGGCAGCGTGACAGCCATCACTAATAAGAATGACATTCCCCACCTTTTAACTTCTTTCCCAGAACATGGCTTCTAACCATGCTTTATGCAAATTTTTCTGGTTACAGTATGAAATTGCAGTTACAACGGGAGTTCTAGCTTCTTTACTATTTTTATTTTCCATAAGGGGCAGAAAAATTAAAAAGGAAGCATGGAAGCATTCCATTCCGCATAAACATTTTAATTTTTATTATTATTTGTGTCTTTTGATCATAGTTCCAGTTGTGCAGCGCCACCTATCGGTGATTTCAGGAACTAATTTTTTTTTTCGTGAAATCCGTTTCCCCATATTTTGAATAGTATGTGTACAAAATTTTGAGCCTTTACACTGAGTAGTTCGATATCCATGGAGGTCAGAGTAGGGGTGTTTTATTTCTGGCCACCTTGTAAATCTATAGCACTAGTCCCTAGAGACATCTCATAGAAATACTTCTATGATATTAACTCATCGTTTTTAGGGGGGAAGAGGGGTAGTTTCTTTGACTTAGTTTATTAAACTGGGAAACTAAATTTTCTCAGTATACTGTTTTTATATATTATCATGAATGATTTTCTAATCAAGCCAGATTTTTTTTTATCAAGCTTTATCTAACATTCTAATTTCTGAAAGAAATGTGTTTCATTTACTTCGGACAAATTATATCCTTTGTTAGTCAGAATTTTGAACTTCATTTGATTGAGTAAAAAATTGCTCTGAAGGTAGAATTCTGACAAATATGAATAATGCTTATGGATAATTATGATATGATATTATGGTAAGAGTTGCCATGTTTAAATCAAATTTATTCATTATTCATAAATAGGAAACATTAAGTTCTATAGGAGAATGCAGTACAAATCCTCCATAATTAAGACTACAAAAAAATTCTTCCATGTATAATTCAATTCTTCCATCACCAATATAATATTTCCCATATAAAATCCATTTTTTACTACTGTAACGACATCAGATAAGCGACGGAGAGTACTCTATCAAACTAAGTTTCCCACGGGAAAAAAACCTTGCCAGCTGAAAAATTCACTTATAGCGGAAAAATTTGTTAAATGCAAAAGAATGTATATATCTGGCGAAGTACAGCTGTCCAGCTAAGTTCAGATGTGTCTTTGCGCCTTATGTGGTCTCAAATGAAATGGACATGTGTTAAGAGACGCCCACCTTCCAAACCGAAAAAAGGGATCCGGCGGCTGATGACCCTTCTTTTCTTCTGGGGGACCACCCCAGTCAAGGAGAGGGTCGACCGTCTGTGGGTTGCTAATCGATGCTTTCCCTTCTCATGTGATTGGGAAGGTATCATAGGTCAGATGATCCAATGAAAATTCGGAAATATGCTGATTGGTCATTTGTCACTGGAGACCAGCCTATGAGACCCAAATAAAAAGGAGACAGGAAAAGATAGGTAGGACAGAGAGAGGAAGCCGGCTGACGAAGCGATTTATTTTCGGGCTTTCACTGAAATTTCATAAAACATGGAACGGAAATTGTTCAAATCCATTGATTAAAAAATATCTTGTACTTATTAATAATAATTATATAACAATAAAGATGTTTCACAATATTTTCAAATATTGATTAAAAAAAGAAATTGCAATATTTTTTTAAGTTTTGGTCCAAAAATTCCGTCAATAGATTTATTCAAATTATTATTTGTCGACGATTCTGTAAAAAAGTCATATTTAATACTTCCTCTTTTTTTGGTGTAAAAACTTTAGAAAATGCAGAAAAAATATTATATTGTTTAAGTGTATCGTAAGTAGCATCGCCCTGTTGAGAAGCTCATCTGAACTTCGTGAACCGCATTCGGACTGCCGTGCGTCCCGTCAAAACAGTGAAAGCTCATCGGAGCTTTGGGAGAACTTCAATCAGTTAGACAGCTTTTTCTTCTGAGTTGCTCTTCTAGAGAGTTCATCAACTTACATTCCGACAATCCCAGCAGGTTAATCAATGTGCGGATAAGCCCCGAACCTCGGTCTGAATCTTTCGGAAGAAACACAGAAGTTCCCTAGTGGAACTCTGTTCTAATTCTACTTATGTACTTGTAATCTAATTAATCAAGAAAGGTTGTAAAACTGTGTAATATAAATGTAGCTGGAAATAAATGCATTTTTATTTATCAAAGACCTGAGTTGGTTTTCGGCGCAATTCAACAGTAGCCCCGGCCCAAGACGTTACCCTAGACTCCCTGCTGAAGACATTGGATATTTTGGATTGAATGAAAAAAGAAAGCTTCATCTTACTTTATTTAACAATAAGCAATTAATTATGATAATTGAAACGGATAAAAAAATTGAGATATACGATGATTGTTTCACCCTGTAACGTCTTGGGATGGGGCTTCTAATTAGTTGCTCTTGGAAGCAAGAGTCATTTCGTCGGGTAATTAAATTTATAATTTATGTATCAGCTACAATATATATATTATACACATTTACTCATACACCTTTCTTGATTAATATTCCACAAGCAATTAATTATAATTAAATCAAAGTTCCGCTAGAGGAAGGTGATGTACTCCGATAAGTAAGAAAACTCTCCTTGAGATAAAGAGACAAGACGGAGTCCGCTATTTCGATTAACCTGCTGGGTTTGCAGAAATTATAAATTGATGAGTTCGAGAAACTCGCTGGAAGATCAGCCTAGAAGACAAGGCTATCTAAATAACCGAAGTTTTCCCAAAGCTCGGATGAGTTTTCACACTTTCTACAAGACGAGACAGTCCACACCATAGTACGAATTTGATTCACGGAGGAATTTCAAGTGGGCTCAGCTTAAATGGTGAGGCTGCCTACGATACAACGCAAAACTCTCCTGAGAATTGCACACGTAATTCCAAGCCAAATTCCCAATGCTCTAAACACTCGTGATGAATGAGATTCTTAATCCTCTCTCCTTGTTCAGTCGTCAGACGACTTCTTCCGTCTTTTTCCTCTGGTCGTCTCCTCAATTCATCATCATATTCCTTTTTATTTGGGTTTCCCAGGCCGGTTTCCAACGACAAATGACTAATCAGTATATTCCCCAATTTTTATTTGACCATATAACATAAGATACCTTCTCAATCAAATGAGAGAGGAAAGCATCGATTAGTAAACCACAGGTGGTTGAAGAGCAACTTCTTAATGCAATCACTAGATTAAAAAAGGGTTATTTGAATAGTTGACACCCTTGTGTCTCTCTGAACTGCAGGCGCCTTTTAATATATTGGAAAGGACGCACATACTTCTTTTTCTGATACTTTTCCAAACATATGTCTAGTTTCTTTTATCACTAATATATTTTGTCCACGTGGCAGTTTACTATGTAATTCATTTCCTTGAGACCTGGATGTTTGTAGATGCCACACGGACACATTTTTCTTTCGAAAGTTGTAATACGACACGCTTAACCAAATGTATAAATTCTTTTGTTCATCAATATCTTTCTTTTCTCGTGATAAACTTAGTTCGTTAGAGTTTTCGTACCTTCGTTTACCTGAGTTCACTACCCATTTCTCTTATCAAGACTAAATTTCTTTGTTCAAACTTTAGTAATCAGATATAAAGACATTGTGTGTGTGTATTAAAATTATGGCATTATCTTAATGATACCTTCTACTTCATAGCATTTTCAAAATGGTAGTGCTTATACTTGTTCATATTCAAGATCTTCTATATTCTTCATTAATAATTACTTCCTGAATACATAATAAATTTTACACTTTCCAAATTTCTAAAATCAACTCTCTTGGTTTTACCTACTCACTCCTCAAATATTTCGTTTTTTTAAGTGTTTTGTTTATTTTAACAAGTAATACATTAGAAAATTTAAAATATTGGAAAAAGAGAAATCTTAATTGATAATTAAAATAATTTTTATATTAATAAATTTTTTTAACAATATTCAGTCATAAAATTAATTCTAGAATGTCCAAGTTTCTACTGTAAGTTTTCTAATATTCCTCATTACCTTCTTTCAAATGAAGACATATCGGATTTGCGCAAATAAAACAATCATCTTTCAAATTCTGTTAATATATCAGGTTGTTTGTGAAATGTTTATTTAATGATTTCTAATTAAAATTCACTCTTAAATAATATTATAGAAAAGTTTTTAGAAGTCCATGAACAGGTTTTAAATTTTCCATGCTTCTAAAAACAGTTGTTGAAACTATTGTTAAAGTATTTATATTCCTGTAACTGAACTATGGGGAAATTTACCACATTCTTTTTTAAATACTTACTTGACTGTGGATAGTCGCCAAATAATAAACAAAACGAGCGATAGCCCACCGACGTCGGTTACTCATTCGTTTCTTCCCTGTGAGTGTCATGATCCGTTGATCTGTTAGGTGTAAAGTGGTTCTTATGCATCCGTATTGGCAAATAGATCCTAATTTTTATTGCCTTCTCTGTAACCGGAATTTGTGCTTCTGCTCTGGCATACAGTTCAAAGAAACTTTACAATTATTAAAAAGGAATTTTAATAAAAATGAAAAATAAAAGCTGAAATATATCCTAATTAGTAAATTAATCAATGCTACTATTATAAATGTTAAAGTTTGGATGGATGATGTGAGTCAATCAAGTTAGAACGGATGAAGGAAATTTGGTGAAATTTCGCACAGAGATAGATTATTGTCTAGAAAAGAACACAGGCTACTATTTGTTCCTGTTAATTGAGTGGTTAATTTTTTATTACTAAAAACTAACTTTCTCGCCAAAAATCTTCATTTCCCCACCGCCAAATGAGGTTAGGCTTAACATGTTTTCTACTGGTTATTTCAAACAATTCTGTTGATTTTCTTAGTGTTTGATGAGTTTAAAGTTAAACATTGTTAATTAATCGATCTTTCGGATTCATTCTGAAGTACTTTTGTATTAAAATGAATGTTCTATCTAGTTAGCTGAGAGCCAGCAAAAAGTCATTAAAGAAATTTGGAGGATTTTTACATTATTTGGCAATTTTTCGCTTTAAAATCGCTGTAAGAAATTTGGTGGAATTATACATTATTTGGCTATTTTTCACTTGCACCTGGCTAACGGAAAAGTACTAAATTAAAAACTAATAAAGGAAATTAAATATTTCTTATAGATATTTACCCAACTGACGAAGAATATTCACACTTTTGCTTTGCCCCAATCGGGGCTGAATTGGCTTGCGTAGTTTGTCCTTGACTTGATATTGTTTTGGTCTGACTAATCAGCAAAACGATTTTGAATAATTGGTTTGCTGTTTTGTTTTATTTCAGGTACGCACTATAAAGATTTTTTTAAGGCTAGCTGTGTGGGCTTAGCTTTGATATACAACTAACTTTTGCTGTGAGAGGTTCGTAATTTTTTGGTAGCTTTTTATTTGGGTTTGCATTGAGTGTGTGTGTGTGTGTGTGTGTGTGTGTGTGTGTGTGTGTGTGTGTGTGTGTGTGTGTG
>JAOUZG010010951.1:2271874-2306726 GCA_026289955.1 Argiope argentata
GTGTGTGTGTGTGTGTGTGTGTGTGTGTGTGTGTGTGTGTGTGTGTGCGTGCGTGCGTGCTAATATTCTTTTCACACAGCACCATAATTATGCGGTTTGATAACATTTTACATTGTTTCATATTACACATTTGACCACCAGTTCTCACATACACATCGAAATTTCCACGCCTACGAAGTCATGGGTAAAAGCTCGTAATTCGTACAATTAAACGTTTTTTCTTAAATTATTCCTAATAGTAATAATCTTGTTTAAATATGTTATTATTTTTAATGATATCAATAATTTTGAACAATATTTTAAATAATTATGATCGTTAGTTTAGGTGCATTCTATTCCTAAAGTTGTATTGAATAATTATTCCTTGCATTATATGTAAATGTTTTTTTATCAATTAATATTTACTCTTCGTTTTCAATTCAAATTTCAGTTTAAAACTGAAGTCAATCTTGACAAAAGAACTGAAAAATTTAAAAATTATTATAAGAATAAAGTTCTACAAAAAGAAAATACAAAATTATAGGAATGTACTTATCCCTGTTCCAATTATTTCTATGTAATTGACATACTTCCTTTGTTCGTTATATTTTTGTGTATTTCTTTTCAAAAATTAAGCTGAAATATTGAGATAAAACGAAGCCGGATGCCAAAAAATTTGTATAAAATCAGGAGCAACAACTTATACTTTAAAAACAAATTTCGACTAAGTACGTTCATGAAATGAAAAAAAAATCCTGCATAAAAAATTTATAAAAATTGTTAATCGATATAATATTTTTTTTTCTGCATTTTCTAAAGTTTTTACACCAAAAAAGAAGTATTAAATATGACTTTTTACAGAATCGTCGACAAGTACTAATTTGATTAAATCTATTGACGGATAAATATTTTAATGTTCGAAGTGATTATATTAAGAGGTAGCTACTGTACACCAATATATACTGAATGTCAAATAAAGTTAATTCATCCAAAGCTTTTTTTTTAATCTATAGATCTCAAAGGTTAATTTCGTAAGAATAATTCTTTATTGGCTGCTTAACCTTCCTTTAATTTAGTTAAATCAATAAATTTTTAATAAATAATCTATATTTTCTGGTATATTATATAAACTTTCTCCCTTCAAGAAAAAAAGTGATAAACAAACTAAATAAGAATTTGTCATTAAAATATATTCAGTTTTCTTACCGAAAAAATTTAAACACCATCATCATTTCAAATAAACGTAGACGGCTTTACTCTGCCATTCCTTTCTATGACATAAGAGAAAAAAGGCTGGATTATTTAACAGAAAAAAATGGATTCATTGAGAGAAAATATAGTTTAAAAGAATAAGAATTATTGACTTGGAAAGTGGTAGGAAACTATATTGTGAGAAACAATGGTATATGTAGGTGAAATTTTTCATATTTGAATCACAGGACAAAAACTATTAATAAATTATTTCATCAATATTATAGGATGTTTTTTATGGTTTATTCTATTTTGAAATAAATATTTCTTTACTCTTCAGAAAAATGATAAAATACACATCAAGGATACTTTTTAATTAGATTTCTTAAATAGTTTCATTGATGTGGTATGGAATCTCGAGAGAAGTGTCGACTCAGTTATCGTCCTTATCACTTGACTGCAATTAAAAATCATGACGTCTATCTCAAAGCAGCCATCATGCTGGATAAATTTCAAAAATAGGATATTCATCTAATAAAACTAACTCGGTGAATAGAAGTATCTTGGGAACAGGATATTACATTTTCTTCATAATCTAATTACATGACAACTTCTGCTTCGGGCATTTGTTACAGCATTCCTTGAAATAAAAATTTATTGAAATTTCACCTTAAATTGTTTGATCTTCTTGAGTTTTTATAGATACTGTATTTTAACATCGAATTATAACATCTACGGATGAATTGATTTTTAAACCATAGTTTTAAAAATCTAAACATCTGCTCCTCCTTGATTGTAAACATTTTTTAGGGGGTAAACTTATTAAAAAAATCATTTAGCACAGCCTGACATTTTTTGTGTGTATGCAGATACTATATTTTCAAATTATTTAACAAAACTGATATTCTCATTTAAGGAACATAAAGCTGCACGATATAAAAGGATTATGAGTGTCAAAATATCTCATATAAACATGATTTTTAGATAACATTATATTAGCCACATCATTAATTTGTTTTGTGTATTAAAATAAAGCAAAAAACAAATTCTTCGTTTATCATCTTACGATATTCTTATAATCGATATTTCAAGATTCTTAAAAATATTCATTAGTTAATTACTACACTAAAGCTATAGGATACACGACATCTTTAGTTTTGCTATAGGAAACGTAAGAATCCATTTAAGACTGACAAGTCTATTAAGTAAAATAAAATATTATCTTATGAACTCAACTTTTTAAAAATATATAAAAGAGAGATGATTATTTCTGACTTCAAGGATTGATCGCGGAGTATTTGAAATTTGTAGTTCTTAACCACCGGTCTTAATAATGTTGAAAGAAAATACAGAACATTTGCAATTACATGAAAATGTTTACTTGTAGGGGAAAATAAAAACTCCAAAATACCTAATAAAAAGTGAAGATTTGTTGATGCAAGAAGAATAAAATAAATTTTAAAAAGTAGGGTGGGTAAGTAGTGAAAAATTTACTTAATAGGAGTTTCCCAAAAGTATTTCGAGGAGGATGTCATGCCTTGCAAGGAGAGATGATACGCTAACTGTACACGGAAAAGTTTTTCAATCAAAAGGGAAAACCGTGCCTCAAATATATGTCAGATAGTGAAGAAATTGCAGCAATTTTAAAGGACAGAGTTCGATTTCAACATGGGCATATCTTTGTTTTTATTCTCTGTATTAAAAATAAAAATATTATCAGAAAGCAATTTAATTTTAACCCTGGTTAGAAATGCCCACTTGGTATACGTGGTTATAGAGTAAACTAGTTTTGACATTTCGATATCACCGCACCAATTTTATTTAAATTAAACTTTGAAACTGATTAAAAAGTAGAGAAAAATTGCATGACATTAGAACTGATGTCTATAGGAAGCTAATTTTTCTTTAAATTTTAAGTTGATACAAACATTTTTTTTAAAAAATTTTATATTGCGATTCATTTAAAAACAGGAAGTTTAGAAATGGTAAAACGTAGAAATGGAAATTTACTCAATGCAGAAAAATTTTCATTTGCAAATATTAGTCTAATATTACATCCCCCAATAATCATTACTTCAAAGAATGGATAAAAAGTTTTAGTCACGATTAAATAATTTCATTCCAAATAAATTTGCTTGCGTTATCAAACTGCATATTTCGCAACTCTTTATTTTAGAAATCGAGCATAAATTTTAAAAAAAAATCGATCTTCATAATAATTTGTGAATTTGGAATAATATTTTAGCTATTTTAATATTTAAAAGATTTATTGTATCCTTTACAGAGATAAATTTCAATAAAAATAATACATCAAAAACTATAAATATAAATGTAGGATTAAAATAATAACTACTAATTAGTAATAATGCTCTGAGAATGATTTTCATAACACTTCTCATAATAGCATTTAAAAATATTTTGAAGGTCCTCATTCAGAGGCTACAAAATTTTATTAAAATTCTGAGATCCTCTGTTTTTATTTCTATCTCTTCTAATAATAAATGATTTTTGTGTCTTTTAACGACATTCTAAAGGCTAGGCCATTTGAACTAGAGCTATTTAACTTGACATGTATGTATTTTGGAGGGGGAGAAAGCCATTCTTCAGGGATATTTTTTATATAGTTTGATTAGAAATTTAATTTATTAAAAATAAGCAAAATTTTGGTATCTATCTACTAAAACTCCTGAAAATATTTTGACACAATGATAATTTTTACATTGACACAAAAAATGTTAAAATTCAAAATATTATCTTTTTAATGATATGATTTTTTTTCTATTTTAAATTAATTAAAAATATCTTAAGCAGGCTTTGTATCATTAGATTTCATTGTTAAAGAGAAATTCAAATCGCTTTCATTTTTGCTATTAATATTTCATCTGCTTTTGTATTATTTCTGATCAAAATAGGAGGATTTCGTTTCTTTTTCCATTTTAAAATAGTTTCAAGTATGAAATGTGATTTTTAAAAAATTTTCCTTTCCTAAAATTGAGGTTTTAGTTTCAGAATCAAATATTGGAAACATTCCTAACATATAACTGAATGTATAAACTCATGGGTAAATATTAAGGAAATACATAGTAAAATGAACTGAGCGATGTAAAGTTTCTAAAATAGTATGATTTGTTTTGAATAGTATGATAAAGTTTCTAAAATAGATCAATGTTTGAAGATTTTCGCTGAGGAATCATGGAAAGACATTAGTATTAAAAAATCCAGCATTTTTTTTTATTTATTGATAATGGTGAACCAATGATCTACAGAGACGGTTAGTATTTCATAAAAAAAATTGATTATTTCAATCTCAAGCAGTTTCATATGTAATGTATATATAATCAGAGGAAATCATTAATAATTAATTATCTAGATAGTAAAATATTAGGTTATATTCATAAAACTTTTAATCCTGGACTTTTAAATAATAGTGTACACTTAAATAGTAAATAAAATTTAACTAGTTTAAATATATTAAAAGAAAATTCATATTTGGACAGAATTTAATTCACCTGATCTGTTTATAGTAATTCAATAAAATAATAATTTATTGTGTAAGTTTTTTTTTAATTAAATCTATTTAAGATTTTTTCCCCCTTTTCTGCTTAAAATTCTTATGTTAGAAAGTAAATTGAGTATTTAGAATGAAATTTGAAACATCTTATGGACTCTACCAAATCAGAGTGTGTACAAGGAGTCTTTTTTCAAACCATTTCATGCTGGAAATAGAGTCGTAAACATTCCTCTCCCTTTCTTTCATTGAGAGGGAGAGTTTGCCGTCTACCTTTCCCAATGGATACTCGAAGAGTGTGATCAATCAATGCCATTCATTATTTGGTGGTAAAATAGTAGCAAACCAGTTTCTTGTGAACAGATCAGCATAAGACAAACAAACTGGTGGTAGTGTATTTACGCCTACATTAGATTTGGAAAAACATTTGAATTAAATATTTTTCTTGTTACAAAGTAAAAAACTATGGAAAAGTATTAGATTTGATTTTTTAAAAGAATCATCTGAAAATTCGAAGGGAGAGAGAGAATTTCTTCATCTGATCAATTTATTATTATTATTTATTTCTGAATCCAAAGAAAGTATTTTAAATGATATACGGCCTCCTCATTAATCAACAAAAGTGGAGTGAGAAAAAAAAAAGCTATAAATTTATCAATCGTATAGCGTATTTTCATTACAGTTTATTATTTTTTAGATATATTGTATGATATTATAATGTATACTTCTGTTAAGAATCTTTCCAGAATCTATAGATGCAAATGGAATGAAAGTATTCAAATTGTTTCAGTGCTTTTCAATACAGAATTATAAAATTATTTACTTTAAAGGTATTTTTTTAAAAACCTGAACTTTTTAAATTTAGAAGTTTTATATTCAATTATTTCCTTAATTTCACTGGCAATGATGCCTATATCAACAAATATTTCTCAGATGAATAATAGTTATGTTGCGAAACTATACAGTAACATGCAATTACTAAAACTTCTAATAATTAATAAAGTTACAGAGTTGTATTCAAAAAGGCATAGAATTGTATCAATTATTTCACGATTCTATGCTAGAAAAAATATGCAATTCAAGGGAATAAATTTTCAACTAAACATTTATAAATGAGAATAAAGAGTAAGTAATATTTTTTTAATATCTTACTTTCAATTTGATATCTTTTAATCGACGTTTTCATTAATTATTAACATAATTTCGTACATAACCGTTTTTCTTTATATTTTTCTAAAATTTATTTTTATTATGCATTCTATGTTTTATATTTTCACTCAAAATTGCATTAAAAAAAGCCTTAAAGTTATAAATAAAATGTGCATGAGAAAAGTCCCTCTTTCTTGGTTTATTTTAATTTGTTAATTTATATTTGCCATTCATTATTTCTTGTCCTCAGGAAATATAAATTATTTCTTCATTATTTCTTGTTTTCAGGAAATTTTTACTGCCACCAAGGCTAGTGTTAGTTTCAGAAACAGAAGCGGAAACACTTCTAAGGTAAAATTCCGTCATATTATCCGTGTTACGTGGTGATACATTCATAGCAAATATATGTATCAGTACGCTGTAAAAAATACGTTACTGCGCATTCAGCTTCACGCAGGGTTTACCAGAGAGAAACGAAAGATAAACAAGTTGGCAACATCCGGACCATCCACAGTAAAATAAGTACACTCCAAGGGGTTTAAAATTGAGTTCGGGAACAAAGGCGGCGATAGCAAGGGGGCTAGAGGGGCTATTGCCCCCTGTCAGTAGCCTCTTGCCCCTCCCCCCTCCCGTCAGCAAGATATTGAGAGTTTCGTCGGCAAAAATGTTCACAATTTCAGGATGGTTGTAGAGAGCTGCGCATTATCGAATATGATTATTTAAAAACCACCTTGAAATTAATATATTGTTAAAAATCGAAATATCCAAGTAATGGTCAAATTGTTTAGACTATATTTGGCAAAATATTTGACAGGGTGGTAGATCAATAATAAGTCGTATTTTCATAAACAATTTTTGATAGACATAAAAATTGAAAATAATGGATGTCGAAGACCTATGTTAAGCAGATTTTCAGACATCTGATTCAAATGTCGTTCATTCAGCTTACAATTTGTACTACTTTTGACAATATAACCGACAAAGGGGATAAGCTAATTTATTGACAATTTTTGAGCACTCGACTATGAACGCAATGCGACGAGTGTCGAAGAAGTCTGTAGATTTCCGACATTTGATTAAATAATCGTTCATTGAACTTATAATTTGGACTTATTTTGGCAATATATCCGACAAGTGAATGAGAAATCGCATCATATCGCATAGCAACATTTTTTTTTACAAATGTACAACGAACAATGAAAGGAAGGGCCAGTATCTGAAATTTAAAAAAAGAATCTAAATAATTAATTAATGTAAAATCAACTATTTTCAGTTATTTTGAAGCCAAATGAGAGATATTGTGCTTACCCCCTGCCGGATTTGTCTTGCTTCCCCGTCGGCAAATTCCTGCCAGTGCTTCTGTTCGGGAAGAGATTTTATATAACGGTAGTATACATGTAGAATATTCATAAAAATATAAAGAATCAATAACCATTTTTGAAAATTTCAATAAAGCTTACTTACTTATGTATTACTATGCACGAGCGCTGGACCAGCATAGTGGTTAGAGGGATAGCGAACTTTCATGGGGCACCGAGTTCGATGCACGGGTAGGTTCCTTTTGTTTTCTTTCTAAGTTGTAGAGCTATTTTTGATGTTATGCCCACATATTAGAGAATTAAGTCAGTTAAATCATTTGGAATAACATCGACTCTACGAAAAAACTTTATTAACAGAAGCAAAGTAAACAATTATTTTTAAAAGCATTTTTCGGTTGCCAACTCGGAAAAACATATAAGTAAAAATATTTAGATACATCATAAAAAGTGCGGAAATACAGTGAGTCAGCGAGGATAATCTTTTTTTAAAATCACAATAATAAATCTTGCATTTCCGGTGATGCCCGTGATACTAAAAATAATACTTCAGCGATCAGAATTTAGGCACCACATCACTCCCCTGCTGAGTGAAGTACCGAACGATAAAAAGTCTTTACAGGTAACGAGCAGGGCGTCGAACTACACGTCCAGTTCTGGTTGAATGCTGAAAATGATTCTGTGCAAACCTAACTTTCTTGATAGCTTTTGGAGCATTTTGGTTTGTAGCGCTTATCAGATTTGGGTTTAAATCCCGTTGAAGGAGTTTCTTGCAGATGCTCGGTTGGGATTGTCTTTGCTTGAAAGTCCCTGTTGGCCTGATAATTTGCTGTGTCTTTATAGTCAGAGTTATCCAAAAAGCAGGATTTTACTCTATCGATTGACACGTTCACTTCTTTATCCTTCATTTTGATGTTGAAAATTTTGTCAGTTCTATTTAGCACCTCATATGTTCCTTGGTAAGGTGGTTGAAGACTTTGACGGATGCTGTCGGTTCTTACGAAGACGTGTGAACAAGTTGTCAAGTCTCGAAAAATGAATGCCTTTTGCTTTGAATGGTTTATAAAAGGGACGGGGCTTAGATTATTTAAATGTTCTTTTAACGTTTTGACAAACTCAGACTGAGGTACATATTTTGTGTTTTCAAAGAAGTCACATGGCAGTATGATGTTTTCCCCATAAAGTAGTTCAGCTGGCGTAGAGTTGAAATCCGAATGCCAAGATGTGAGTAGTCTTAGGAGAGTGATCGAAAGTGATCGTGACCACCTTGGATTTGCATGACACATTATGGCAGATTTGAGTGTCCAGTGCCAGCGTTCGATGCAGCCGTTGGCTTGTGTATGGTACACTGTTGTTCTATTCCTCTTAAATCCAATGAGCTTTGATAATTCAAGGAATAGCTGGGATTCGAACTGCGTTTCTTGATCGGTTGTAATGATCATAGGAGATACAAAGCGTGAAATCCAATTCTTAACGAGTGTGTCAGCAACTGTATCGGCTGTGATATCCGAAATCTGAATGGCCTCTGTCCAACGGGAGTATCTATCGATGATAGTTAATCAATAACGAAAACCTTCCGAAGATGGTAATGGGCCAATGATATCCAAGTTTATTTCGCTGAATCGTTGACTGATGGTTTTATATTGTTGATATGGACTGTTGACAGGTCTAAAAATTTTCGATTTTTGGCATTGTAGACAGCATTTAATCCAATATCTGGCGTCTTTTTTTATTGACGGCCAAACAAGTTTTGATGTCAGAAGTTTGACTGTAGATTTGATTCCCGGATATGAGGAACTATGAACACTGTGAAATACTGAATTTCTGAAACCTGGTGGTATATATGGTCGTGGAGAATTTAGAGAAGTATCGCAGTAAATAAAAGATTCTGTTCCGACAACGGGTAACTTTTGAATCGTCAAGGAAGAATCTGGAGAAGAAAAAATTTCTTTCAATTCCGTATCTGTCTCTTGAATTTGGATATGGCTTCATAATCAATTTGGGAGGGAATATGAATTTCACTCATTCTTGACAGGGCATCAGCTATTACATTGTCTTTACCAGAAATATGTTGGATATCTGTAGTGAATTGTCCAATATATTCAAGGTGCCTTTGTTGTAAAGGTGGTGCTTTTTTCCAATTTTTGGCGAAATGCAAAAGTGAGAGACTTGTGATCCATGAAAAGTGTAAATTCACGACCTTCAAATAAATAACGGAAGTGTTTGAATGAAGAGTATGCTGCCAAGAGTTCTCTATCATATGTAGAGTAATTTTGTTGAGTTGGAGTTAAGCGAACGGAAAAGAATCCTGATGGCTGCCACTGTCCATTAACATATTGCTAAACGACAGATCCCAAAGCTTTATCTGAGGCATCTACCATCAGGCAAAATTTAGCTGTCGGTGAATGGTGTGCCAGAATAGTTGCTGTACGCAGTTGCTCTTTCCATTGCTCAAAGGCTTGTATTGATTTATCAGTCCAATTGATGATTCGATTATCATTCTTTTTGCTACTTTTTATGTAATCGTTCAAGCTCGCTTGATGTTGAGCTGCTTGAGGAATAAATCTTCTATAAAAATTAATAATTCCCAAAAATCTTCTTAATTGTTTAACTGTTTCAGGGAGCTTAAAATCTTCGATAACTTTTACTCTTTCTTTTGTTGGTTCGATACCATTTGCATAAATTCGATGACCTAAAAAATTTACTTCGTTTTGGGAGAATTTACATTTTGAAATTTTTAATATCAGACCAGTATCTTGAAGGCGTTAAAAAACTTGCCTAAGACGATTAAGGTGCTGAGTTTCATCCTTCGATGCGATGAGAATAGCATCAATATAGCTGAAACAAAAATCCAAGCCTCGTAACACAGAATGAAGAAATCGTTGAAAAGTTTGAACTGCATTGCACAAACCGAAAGTCATTCTTGTGAACTCAAATAAACCGAAAGGGGTACAAATGGCTGTTTTTTTTTCTATATCAGATGATTTAATTGGGATCTGATGGTAAGCTTTTTCTAAATCAAGGGTGGAAAAATATTTACATCCTTATAAATTTTGAGTAAAATCATGTAAATGAGGAATGGGATATCTGTCAGGTTGGGTAGCAGCATTCAGAGCTCTGTAGTCCCCGCAAGGTCTCCAACCACCTGTTTTCTTTGGTACTAGATGTAACGGACTTGACCAAGGACTTCTCGAAGGTCTGCAAATTCCCTGCTCCACCATATATGAGAATTCCTCTGTTGCTATTTTGAGCTTGTCAGGTGCTAGGCGACGAACTTTTGATGTGACAGGAGGGCCTCTTGTAATGATAGAATACGTAACATGATGTTAAGTTTCGCTCTTCTTTAATTTAAAATTTTCTGACGTGATATTGTTGAATTCTTTCAAAAGCATACGAATGTTGGGATCCAGGCTACTACAATCGAGCGGCGTTAAAGACGAGGATGAACCACTCATTACTTTAGCTGGTGCGTAAAGCGAAGTTAAGAGATCAGTCAACCGTTTTCGCTTTAAATCAACTAAAAGACCATAGTTCTGTAAAAAATCAGCACCAATGATAGGTTTTGAAACATCGGCCACTATGAACTGCCAGTCGAATTTTCTTCGTAAACCAAGATAGAGTTTAACTAATTGTGTTCCATATGTTTTAATTGGCATTGAATTAGCTGCAAACAGTTTAAATTCCGAAGGAGTCCGATTACTTAATTTGGATAAAGGTATTACAGATACATCAGCTCCTGTATCAATCAAATAACTTTTATGGCTCGAATTATCAAATATAAAGAGGCGACAATTTAAACGGCCATGGTCGTTAGCCTCCTCAAGCAACCGGCGATTTAGTTTTCCGAGACCGATGGCCAGTTAGGATTTCTAAATTCGCAAGGGGATATGCACTTTTTAGCATTTACACCAAATTTAAAATGGTACCAGCAGAATTTATGATGAGTTGAACGAGATCTGGATCTGTTGTTTCGCCCTCTGAAATTTCTGGACTTGCTGCGTGACCGTTGACGATGTGCAAATTCTTCGAATTGTTTTGTGAGTGATGCAATGCCGGCTTCTAACGTTTAAATTTTTTTGCTTCCGATGGATGATGAATTAGTAGTATTGGATTGTGCAATGGAAAATGATTCTGAAGAATTGTAGACACTAATTATTTTATCTGCCATTTCCGCGATATTGTCCAGAGGATTTTTACTAATAGACAGTATGGCTTGTACTTGTTGAGGCAAACGCTGAAGCCAAAGTGATTTTAAAACTTCTTCCAAGATAGAATTGCCAGCCAAACCTTTCATATGCCGCAATAAGTCAGCTGGGCGTTGGTCGCCGAGATAAATTTCAGTAAGTAGTTTTTTTAATCGAGATTCTTCTGTGTCGGTTAATCGGGTTAGAAGAGCATTTCTTAAAGTTTCGTATTTATTCTCACTTGGCGGATGCGATAAAACATCTACAACGAACCCTAATACATTTTCATCGAGCACTGCTACGATGGTGTTAAATTTAGTAATATCTTGAGTAATGTTGCTATTGGAAAATTGAGCTTCAAGTTGTATAAACCAAAATTTTGGTTTATTTTTCCGTAACACTGGCGGTTTAACAGCGATTCTGTTCAATTCAGAGTCCATATTTGAATTATTATCAACCATAATGAAAAGATGACACAATAAAGGTATTAAAAAGAATTTAAGGTACCTCGTTATTTACCGCGATAAAAAAAAAGCTTTTCAACTTTCGGAACTGAAGTCCAAGGTCACCTATGTAGAGATATTTTTGATGTTAGGCATACATATTAGAGAATTAAGTCAGTTAAATCATTTGGAATAACATCGACTCTACGAAAAAACTTTATTAACAGAAACAAAGTAAACAATTATTTTTAAAAGCATTTTTCGGTTGCCAACTCGGAAAAACATATAAGTAAAAATATTTAGATACATCATAAAAAGTGCGGAAATACAGTGAGTCAGCGAGGATAATCTTTTTTTAAAATCACAATAATAAATCTTGCATTTCCGGTGATGCCCGTGATACTAAAAATAATACTTCAGCGATCAGAATTTAGGCACCACAAAGTTATTTCGAAATAACTTAAGAGTTTTAATTGATATCTTTTCTTTTTTTAATGCAAAAATAAATATTTATTTTCTTAATTCTTGGAATGTAATTTCATTTTTAGAAAGAAGAATAATTATACATACCAATGTCCTTTTTTAAATATTCAGAAAAAAAGAAAGTCTTAGATCACTTTTACCTTATCTGTCTTTATATTTAAAAAAATTTTTTTTTACCTGTTTGAAATAATGATAGATGTATTTGAACATGTAATGTAAAATTAAAGATGTTTTTAGGTAAATAAAAAGAACTAGGGTGTGCCGTGTGATTGAGCCTTTAAGGCCTTGAAGGCCCTATCACACGGCGAAATACCGTCAGCACTTTCGTCGGCAAACGACGACGAAAGTGACGTCACATGAGGATTTGCTATCTGTTAAACCTAAAAACTTAGGTTTACGTTATGGTGTATTTATCGCTCATTATTCGTTTCTCCTACTTAGTGAATACCAGCAGTTTTCTCATTTCATACTTTGTGAGACTCTAGTCAAGACGTTGCTTGAATTTATAATTAAATCCGGGATAATTTTTTTAAGTGATCCCATAAGCTTTCAATGAATGCAAAAGCCCATGGTAGCAATAATAGTTGTAATTTTTTAAAAAAAATTCAAACTCTCTTGGAATTTGTAGATATGTAAATTACGAAGCCATTACAATGAAATTCCATTGCTTTAATAATGACAATTCTATCGACACATCATTGAATTTATTGGAATTGAATCACTTCTGCTTCAAATTTAATTTTTTGAGTGCTTAATACAAGGAATATAATAAGGATTTTAAATGAGACAAGTTGTAAATTTATCGAATTTAAAAATACCTTTGTAGCCATTTTTTCCTTTGAATGTCTTTTTCATTTCTAATAGCATCAATCTTATTGTCATTTATTGTAAATACTTATCGTACCATTCAACTAATTGTAATGCTTTTATCAAAATTAATAACAATGAAATCTGTAAAATAATAAAACTTTTAAATTATTCTTATTAACAGTTTTGTTATTATTTTTGTAGTAATAATGACTAGTTAGAAGCAGTTTTTGTAGTAATAATGACAATTGTTATTAATTTATCAAAATTAATAACAATAAATTCTGTAAAATAATGAAACTTTTTAATTTTTTTAGTAACAATTTTGTAATTATTTTTGTAGTGTGGAGATTTCTATATAAGCCAATTAATATCCTTCAAGCTGAAGTGTCCCTTTTGCTTGATCGGTATGATACTCGACTACTAACCATTCGATTGGAAGTTCGGGCCTAGCATTATACGCTATAATCCCCTAAAGTAGTAATAATGGCAAGCAAAAAAAAATGCTGCTTTAGTGTTTGTATTTTATAAATTCCTATAAATTTATCTTATCAATATTAAAATTAAAACAAAAATATATTTAAAAGGAAAATGATTTGTGGGTGTGCATTCAATTAAGCTTAAAAGGTGCATACTATTATAAATAGTGCTGAAATTTTAAAATCATTTTTAAGTACCATAAAAGTGCTTATTTTTCTAGAAAAGTGCAAATAAAACAGAAATTGATAAATAAAACAGTAGAGGAGTGCCAATACATTTAAAATAAAATTAAATAACTTTTGAAATCTAATGATTTTTGTCTATATGAAAACTGATATTTGTTGGATCCATCTCGACAAATTTTAGGTTCTGTGTATATAAAAATAAAATCTACTGTGTCTAGATGTGCAGTACAAATAATTAAAGTTAGGAATTTGAAATATGGCAAGAAATTGATTCTGGGAAATAAAAAATTCGCTAAGAACATATTTTTTGGAATTTTAATTAAAAACAAAAAACATGATTTAAAAACATTACCACCATATCACTGATTAAGAAGTGTTTTTTACTCTTTTAAATTTGATTGAATGTTTTTTTCCCTCCTTTTTATTTTTTAAAAATAATTTTTGAGAATGTATATTGAACTCAATTTGTATTTATCATTCCTTTAAATTTTTATTTTCTCACACCAGTTCAAAATTATAAAACAATTAATTGAATAGGATTCTTCACTTGATAAATATTGGTAAATTCTAAGGAATTACACTATTTAGTCTCACTCGTTTCTAAAATTACTCTTTACAAAATGTGTTAAATGTTTTGTTTTCATTCTATTTGCAACTACAGGGCTTTTTTTTAAAAAAAAAAAATCTTTGTGGATTTATTACCAGTATTTATGAAAAATGGGAATCATTAAATAATTTTCATTCAATAATAATAATCAAAAATAATTTTCCAAAATATGTTATTGCATTTTCCTTAGTTTTTTTTTAAACTAAAGTATTAAAACTTCATTTATCTTTACATAGATATTAAAAAACAGGTTTTTTGTAAAATTTCAAATTGCCAAACATTTTTAAAAAACAAACCTCCACATTACATCAGGAATGAGAAGCAATAAAACACTTGTTTTTTAGTCTGACCATTTCCAAATGCGTGGTTATTCTATGCATCTTTCTCAATGCAAATGTATAATCAGAAATATCATTCTAAATTAACTGTTAATTTGTTAAATTTAAAAGGAAAAATGTGGAAAAAGAAGCCTACATTTTATTGTCTATCATACAAAAGATGATTTAGTTTTTTGCTAATGATAAAAGTATGATCATTTTTTTTTGTCAAAACCAAATGTTTTATATTTCAGCAAAATTGCAAGAACATATAAGTATTAAAATCACTATTATATTTTTCAATCTAACATTGGAGTTAAAATTTTTAAATTATATAGAAGCTATTTACAAACTATTTAAGGAATTACTATAATCAAAAGCTTATACTATTATTTGAATAAATAGGCTGAATATGGTCAAATATATTTCACAAAAAGAAAACAATTCCCATCAGCATTAATATTTTTTTATTTACTTAAAAATATCCTGTTGGATCACTGAAAATTCCATCACAAGTTCGGAGATCCTTCTAGAGAATTATTTCCCATACGGTAGTGTCAGTTTTTTTTAAAGTGTGGGCAATAAGTTGCCCCACAGAATGGGAAAAAGATACCGAAGTTTCACTTCGCTTTTTTCGTTCTGTCGAAACTATTTTTAGTACAGTAAGACCCCGCTTAACGCGGGGGATGCGTTCCATCAAAGTAGAGCGTAATGCGAAACAACGCTAATCGAGGCTATCTTTACATGTAAATATCGGTGTTAGGGGAAGATGGCTAGGAAATTGGTTAGGTATTATATTTAAAAAGTATGTTTTTTTAATAAAAATAAAACCAAACATTTATTTCTTAAAGCCCAAATTAATACCACATTATTATTTCTTGCAAATCTAAAAACAAAATATAAATAACAAAACGAATATTCTTTAAAAAAAACAAATAAAATTCTAAGTCAGCCATATTTAGTTAGCCTTCCGCCTTTTCAGTGTTCTGCCTTTTTGTGACAAAAGCATCTAATGTTGTTTTCCTTTTTCTTTTGCGTTGTTCTCTTAAAAGTTCTGGATAGAGCATCTCTAACACCCCGCCCTACTTTTGAGCTCCTGTCAAAATTCGGACCATTTTCAATGAATTGATCCATTATTTCAGTTATGATAGACAAACTCCTTTTTACAAACGCCATCGAAAGTTCTTTTTGCTCTTCTTCTGAATCACTGCTGTCAACATTTTTGTTTTCTTCTTGTTCAGTTAATTCCTTGAGCTCATCATTAGAAAGACTAGCCGCTGCTTCTTGAATTATTTCTTCGACATCTTCCACATTTACCCCTTCAAAACCGGTTTGCTTCGTTAATTTCACTATCTCTTCCACTATTTCATCCACATTAACAGTGTCCAACGTCATCGCTCTTACAGGAATCCGGCCAAATATTCTTCCATACTCCTTTCAAAGATCTTTCTGTTACCTCATTCCAAGAAAGGCATATGTTTTCTACAGCATCCACGATGTTGGAGTTTTTCCAAAATTCTCTTATGGACTGGTTCTCTTCTCCGTCTGTTTTTTCAAACATTTGCTTAAAGGTCGCCGCAAGTAATAAGCCTTAAAATTTGATATAACGCCTTGGTCCATTGGTTGAATTAAGGCAGTTGTGTTAGGCGGCAAGAAAACCGACTGGAATGCATGTTGTTAAGTCTGATAAATTTGTTGGGTGGCTTAGGGCATTATCAATTAACATAAGTGCTTTTTATACAAGTTTTTTAATTTCGCAATAACGTTTAAAAGACGGGCAGAAATGTTCAGTGAACCAATGCTGGAAAATTTTCGCAGTTATCCATGATTTTTTATTAGACTCCCAAATTACAGGTAAAGTTGATTTAGATATGCTTTTCATCGCTCTTGGGTTTTTGGAATGGTAAATTAGTAATGGTTTTAATTTATAATCTCCGCATGCGTTAGTAGAAGGGTTAAGCGATCTTTTGCAGCTTTAAATCCTGGTGCCTGTTTCTCTTCACGGGATAGAAATGTTCGTTTCGGCATTCTTTTCCAAAACAATCCTGTTTCATTAACATTAAAAACCAATTCTGGAGGATAGTTTCCTTCTTCAATTATTTTTTTAAATATCGCTGGAAATTCAGCCGCCACTTTTGTATCACCACTTGCTGCTTCTCCTGTAATCTTTATGTTGTGAAGGTTATTTCGATGTTTAAATCTATTAAACCGTCCTCGACTAGCAACGAAAGTTTCATTTTTGTCAATTTTCTCAGCCTGAATGTAATTAAAAATTCTTCTATCTTTTTCCATTATGATAGATTGGCTTAATGGCATATTGCGGTCAATTTCATCGTCATTCCATATAGACAGTCGTTTTTCCATTTCCTCTATGATATTATTTCTAGAACGGGTAATTCTAGTTGCAGAGCTTGACGTAGTTGCAGTTGCCGATGATAGTATTTTTCCTTTATTCTTCATGATGGTCTTTATTGTTGAAGTTGGCAAATTCAATGAAGCACTAATTAGAGTTTGACGTTCACCAGAATCTAATCTTCTAATGGCTTCCATTTTAGTTTTGAGTGAAATGCTTTTTCTGGTTGCATTCTTTTCTTTTTCATTATCAATAATCCTACTTACAATAATGTCAACAAATGTTTCCAATAATAAAAACATGTCTGTACAATAACGCACCAAACAAGAAATACAAGTACACTCTTTCGGATATGTATTTGAAACCTATCACTGCATAATATTTCGGGGAATCCCCGTATGCTGCGAGCGATTTCGTGGAATCCCCGGGTTGAAATAAAAGAGCGCTAAACCGAAACAGCGTTAAGCGGGGTCTTATTGTATTTAGTAATATGTAAGATTAAATGCATGCATTTTTAGGATTATAGTAGCGCCAACCGATGCTATTCTTGGCAGACTACGTCACTGCCAAAGTTTAACATGATTGATTGAATTTCGTTTGCAAACGATATTTCCGTCACTATCGTGGACATTTTCAAGCCGGTTAAAAAAAGTTGACGACGACGGAAATCTTACTTGACCGGTTGCCTGCGGGTACAAATCGATAACTGTCGACGAAAGTGCTGACGGTATTTCGCCGTGTGATAGACTAGCCTTTAGGGACTGCACCAAAAATTTGCTCATTGGGAAAAACATAGGGTTTATCTGATGTTTAGGGGAAAACATAGGGGTTTTTCAGTCCCCGTGATTTCTCCCTCAGATGCTTTAACTGAATTATTCATTCTGTTCGCTGTTTGCTCTTAAAAGATTCGAAATGTGTCTTCAGAATTGTAGATGCCTCTGAATTTAGAATAGTATTATTGAACTAAAAAATATGACGCTCTATTATATAGAATTAAGGATGTTATAAGAAAAGTAAAATGCTGCAAAAAATAATAGTTAAATAAAGGATACATTTTAGATTTCTCATCCGTGTCAACCAAATCATTGATTTAATTTTCATTACTTAATTAAATTCTGTGATTAATTTGAAAGTAGCTCAGTTTACTTGCAAACGTATCTCGGAATAACAAACGTAATGTCATTATTTGTTTAGGTAGAGTTTGTGTGACAACAGACATATATATAGTTTTATACTATCAACTAGTAACTATTGCTACTAATTTAAAAGCTTTTGTATTTATTTAGAGAAAATTCTGATTTGATCAATTTACTATCATGTATATTTCAGCACCAGGTTGCATTTTAAAGGAATATTTTCAAATATATAAAGTTGGGTAATTGGTGCTATTAAGAATTATATAGTTGAAAGTGTAATTATAAAAAAATATGA
Source organism: Argiope argentata (assembly GCA_026289955.1). NCBI lineage: Eukaryota > Metazoa > Arthropoda > Arachnida > Araneae > Araneidae > Argiope > Argiope argentata. The sequence goes on from JAOUZG010010951.1 coordinate 2,290,308, forward strand.
ATGTATATGAGTAATACTTCGATCTCATAAATGAAAAAAAAATTATATATTAAAGTGTATACATTTCAGTTTCATAATTCAAGTGGGTTCTATTAATCACTATTGAAATGCCATTTGAATTACTTAAGTTATTCGTGTAATTATTTTTTAGAAAAACAGTAAAATAGTATTACAGTTTTGAGTACATGCATATTTAGCCTTGATATCTGTGTCATTAAAATGTTTGATCTTTCATTTGTCTGCGAAAATGCTAAATTAGTGTAAAATCAGTTATTATTAAACTTATGCTTATGAAGATTTGCTAGTCCTACTATGAGAAAGTATTTTAGCTGCTGGCTCTTTTTTTATTTTAATAAATTAGTTAAAATGAGAGCCTTATTTATAACTCAATAAGAACAAAAGATAATAATTACATTGTAATCTAAATATGCCCTTGATTTAACGATTGGAATTGCTATAATATAATAGCTTATTGAAAATGTTGAATATACCTTTATTTTTTAAAAAAATTGAGAAAAACTAACAATTTGAAAGTGACATTCATTATTCATAATTTTAAAAAAATTTACTTACATTTTTTAAAAATTTTTTTAAAAATATTATATTAAGTGTTTTTGTCAGCTCTATGTTTTCCGAGGGTTTTTTTGTTTGTTTGTTTATTGAAATGTTAATGTTTAATACTTTTATTTGCTGACAGCATATGTAAATCATAGGATCTTATGATAATGTTTTAAAACTCTAAAATATTAAGATACAATTAGAATTTTACCATTGTAAAATAAAGCACATCTAAATAATCAGTTTTAGTGAGATAAAATATCCAAGTCCAAAGCTGCGAGTTTGTTCATCAAAGTTTCGTATAGAAAAATGGTCTATCAAAAAATTATATAATAACTTTATGTTTATGCTTAATATCCGTGACAAAATATTTTTAAGTATCTGATTATTATAGAAGTTATAGTTATGACACTTTTTATAATCTTACATCTCTATCACATATCTTATCCCTCAAAATATGAACATGAATTGTAATACGAAAATGGTCTAGTAATCATAGTATATATAATTAAAAAAATTTACTGTAACTTTAAAAATTCCTATTTGCAGTCTTTAACAGATCAATTTTAAGAAAAACTGTATGGCATCAAAAATATATAGAAATTTTTTTAGGGCTGTGAAATTGCATATGAAACAAGTTTGAGAATTTTACGTCGCTGTATGTGTAGCTTTATTGATTGATATCAATTTTTTCCATTATTACAGTACTGGTAACCATACGTAATAGATTAATTTGATTCTTTTCACTTTTTAAGTAAAATTTAGCTGAAATGAAAGGCTAAAACTTAGAAGTATCTCAGACAGGCTTTTGAAATAACTTCCATGCTTAGAAATACATATGAGCAGTTATTTTTGCTTATGACATGAAATATGTTTTGTCTGATCCAGAATTACTGACATTCACTTTGTATCATTTTGAAATGAATCAATGTAGTCAAACATATTCCTTAAGATAAGGATGATGATAATAAGTTCCCACATGCAAGTAAGGCAGTATTGATATTACTTTGCTCTTTAGTTTGTTTTTAATGACATTTTTGAAATAAATTATCATATCTGTTAAAAATATATTTTTTCCACTCCCACATAAACTCAGACCCTATTTATTTTGTTCAAACTAGCAATGGAGTTAAATATCTTTACTATAAAAAGGGAGGAGTTCATGAAATAAATAATATTTTAAAATGTAATAAGAGAAAGATTTTAATTTTGAAATTATTTTAAACAAATTCTTAAATCCTTGTGTTAAGTATCTTTTTGATTAAATAATTATTGACTTGATGATACTTCAAATTATTTAAAGGTTTTAATTTGTTATTTACTAATTTCCTTATTTTTGAATGGTTCCTAAGAGATATCTAAAGAAGAGTTTAAGTGAAATTGATTGCATAAAATAACACTATACATATATGTTGAAAAGTAAAGTATAAATAAATAATATAAAGGGAGTAAAAAGTTTAATAAATTCAATCCTCTGATTCTTGAAGGTAGTCAAAGCTCTTGTATTTATGGCAAAGGTAATTCTAAAAGTGCTGTATCTAAACATTTTATGCATGAACACATTAGGAATACTTAACTGGCCTTTTAAATAACTTTACTGTACAAGAATAGCTGATATTTGAATCTATATCAATAAAAATGCAACTCGAAATGCGTTACTAAGCGCAAAACTGGAGAACGGCTTGACTGATTCGGCTAATTTTTAAAAAATATTTTCGTTAAGACACGAGGATGGTTCTTATGGAGAGAAAAAATTAACACTAAACCTACCGGCGATTCATCTATCCATTGGAATTGCCATTGGAAACGGGTCATTTGACCCGCTCGTGGTAACTTTAGTGTTAAAATAAACTGCGTGGAAAATAGTTAAAACGACACTTTTCTTACTTTTCCGCCAAAAATCTTCATTTCCTTCCCTCACACCAACTGAGTTAGAAAGCAGGAAGTAATAAATTATGATTTGTTTAGAAAGAAATACGCGAAGTCAGTTGGTTTTCAGTCATAGATAACGGGATGTTTAAAAAAGAAAGAAAAAAGTTGCTTTTATTATTAGTCGGTATGAATATTTAATCTATGACTGCTCAGTCTGGACCGGGAAGAAAAAAAGTAATAACAAAAGGGAAAAAAGGGTTTATAGAAAGAAAAGTAGTGAAGAAAAAAAAGCATAGAAAAGAAAAGAAGGGGGTGTGTATCACCATTATTTCGTCTGTGCGAGGCATTTTCCAAGCTGTTTTTAAGCTTTTGCATCTCTTGAAAACCAATTGTGTCTATTTGTTTACATTTATGAAAATTTGAATGTCATTATTCTATAAAAATAGAATTTTAGACCTTTCCCTCCCCCATTTAAGTAAAATATCAATTCCGGGACAATCATTGCTCGGATAGAAAGAGAAAGATGAGTAGTACAGTGAACAGATCATCAGAAGAAAATAATAATAATTAATACTATAAATGAATTATATGATTATCAAAATTTGTTTGGTTTAAAAATATTTTGGTGAAAAACCTGTTATGAGACACAGCTACATAAATTATTAGCAAGTTAACTTTAGCGAGCATTAATACTGGCGAACCGACTGGTCGCCAAAGGCGGCTAGTTAAAAATAAAATTAATCATACATAAAAAAATGAGGTGAAATTTTATTATTGGAAAATAATAAATTATGCATATACACAAATAGGTCTTCACCACATGAAATGAAGATAGTATTTTAAAACACTTTAGAAATGAAATTTTATGTTAAAAATAAATCAGAATTATCATTAAAAATTATTAGTTCTAATCAAATTAAAAGGATATTTCAGTAAATATATATACAGTCAAACATCGATAATTCGGAATCGCCGGGACCACGGCAATTCCGAATTACGGAAATTTCCGAATTATAGAAATTGCGAAATTTGGGTATATTTAAATAAAAAATAATTAACGTACATCGTTAGTATGACGATATAAAACAATACACAACTTTATGATTTCAAAGATTAAACAATAGTTGAAAATGCTAATTAAAAGAACGGTAAAGCAATGATAACATTATTACTTGCTCAAAGAAAACCTTTATTACTTCATCATATCTAATAATGTTAGTTGTTTATATTTAGGTTTGTGCGAAATTAGTTTTTCACGGATTTTATATACAGTCATAATTTCATGTTCAGTTATGAAATCCCGTTGTTCAAGACCTGTTATCGCTTTATCTAGGATGCCAATTAAATCGTCTGTAGGAATTTTTTCTTCTTCATGTTGTTCAGTGCCACTCATTTCTTCATTTTCATCACTACACTTTCCTGCATTTAAAGCATTATTTAAGATTTCTGCATCGTTAGACTAGACTAGCTGAAGATAAGTACGGGGCGCGGGGAAACAAACAGCCAGAAAAACTAACGGTCTACGCCGATACTATGAAAATATCCCGTAGAAGGAGAGCGAACGAAAAAGGTTCGAACAGAACGATCCGAATCAAGCAATAAGTTACTACTTACGGTATTTCAACCGGTTTTACAGGGGAAAAAAGTAACAAGCAATATAATTGGTTCGTTAAAATAAAATTTTCCGAAAAATATTTTGATTTTATAGGGGCGCCAACTATTATTACTCAACAAAAGCAGAAACGAATAAAACATTAACATTTCAGAAAAAGTCCGAATAATAGAAGATTCCGAATAATAGAAGTCCGAATTATCGATGTTTGATTGTATTCTCTTTTTTTGCTCAGATGTTATAAGTAAAGTAAAAACAATGTTTTTAGTGGTTTTCTTTCCAGCAGACAATGAAATTATTTCTTTTACAGAAAGAAAAGTAATTATAAATATGAATTCTCATTTACCTTGACACATTTTTTTAAAAAAAGATTTTTACTTGTAATTGAAAATTAACATTTTCACATGTAATAAAAAATAATGTATTAAGCTTCAGTAATAATTTAAAAGCAGGATAATTTTCATACCTTAATACAAAATACAATTTAAAAAATGTCCAAAAATAAAAAAGAAACAAGGTTTTACATTTTAATAAAATGTTTTTACATAAGTAAATGCAAGACATGCTTCATTTCCCAGTTTGATGTTGGATTTATCTTTACATTTGATGATAATCTTTTGCTCATATTCAATGGCATGCTTACCAACAACTTAAAAAGTATTTAAAATAAATTATTGAATCTATGGGTCAAGAATCTTTGTAATTAAAAAAAAATGTTGATTTGATGATACCTATATTTTGTTATCAGTTAATATGCATGTTTCAATGTTTTTTTTATTATATACCCGATTTTTGAATATTAATACTGATATATTTTAAGAAATAAATTTAAATATATATATTATACAGATATATTTAAAGCAGATTATAAACGGAACTGTTAATGCAAAATATCACATGTGTGTGTATATATATAGTAAAATATAAGCATGTAATTATTACCACAGTAAATATTTTAATAGATTTAATCCTAAATGTATGACTAGGATAGCCTGAAAGGATTAAGCAACAGACTTGCATTATATTGTTTATCATGCAAAGTAAAATTTCCAACATATGAAGTCTACAATGGATTAAGAATTTCGAAAAATTGTTATTTCAGATTTTTAAATTAAGGAATATGTAGTAATGCAAATATAAATTATGTTAACATATAAAAATAATTATGGCTAAGCATACCAAATATTAATATAAGTTGAAAATTTCAAATTCATATATATAAAAATTTATTCAGTAGACAGATTATAAGAAGGGGTTATAGTAACTCTGTTTCTAAATACTAAAATTGAATCACTTTAAAAATCTAAAATAATTTTCACTAATTTACAATATTTCTGTCATACAAAGATGCTTATTTCAAAAAATTACTCCATTTGTGACTAATTTACTCACCCCAGAAGTGTGATAATCTCATTTAAGTTGATATAATCTAAAAGTTCTACATTTTTCCATTAAATTTGTCATGATTTATTTCACCTAGATTCTATATTAGGGATATTTAACTGATCTTTTTTATAACTTCATTGCACCAGAGTAGCTGTTAAATGAATTAAATCAATCACACACAAAAAATATATGAATACATTACTTATTACACACACAAATAAGTTTTTCTTGCATATGATGAAAACTGTTTAACAATCGTTACTAATTTTTTAAAAAAAATAAAGTAAGATTTATCTTAAAATTTTTTTCATATATAATGAAATATACAAGATATTTTATCATATATATATATATATTCTTTCTGAACAACTGAAGATAATCTTTTGTCCAGCTTTTACATCATTTGCCAACAAAAAGCTTTTTTCAAATTATAGAAATAGTTGTGTATTAGATTTATTATCCACATATGTAAAAATATATGGATAAAATATTTCATGTCAACAATGTATGACTTTTTAAATGTCACTTACACGCTGAATAGTCTGGAAAAAAAACTTTTCTAATATTGATACCGTGTACAGCTTGCAATTCTTATATCCATATTATACCTTATTTCACAAAATAATTACATTCGCAAATGATTGAAAGGTAATACTTTTTCATATATACACTACAATTACATTAATTAATAAATGAAAGTATTTAAAATTGCTAATAATTAATTAATAAGGCTTGTGATGCTGAAGTTATGCATTAACAAAATATAAATATTAATACACAATAATAACGTATTTTAAATTAATCAAATGCACATTTAAATCATACAATAATATTTAAAATGAATTGAAAATACGTTCAAAACAACCTTTCAGCTGTTAAAAAATATCGGACCCAACCTCGTTAACAATAAATAAATAAGACTTTTGATACTGGATTCTATGGATTAACAAAATATAAATACCAACACATTTTAAATTAATCAAATACATATTTAAATCATACAATCATATTTAAAATTAATTGAAAGTAAGTTCAAAACAATCTTTTAGCTCTTAAAAAACACCGACACAACCAAACCGCTCTTTAGGGATAGGCTTAATGAGGTACTATTCTGAAGATTTTCCCTTCTTTTTTCCTCGGAGCAGCCCCTATCCGCTTCTGTGTGATAGGGCCTTAAAACGTTTACATAAAGAAGAAAAACAATTTATTTTAATTAATGTAAGAAAAAACTTAGCATGATTTAAATCAACAAACACAGGTATTGATGTTTTGAAACGAAAAATTATTTTCGAAACCAATTTGCTTGCTTTTGCTTACTAGAATAATTTCTGTCACGTGAATCCACGATCTTTGAATAAGCCATTAACAACTCAACTCGGCTTTGGAATTAAGACTTTTTGGATATGGTGAGAAGCATTGAAAAACAACAGCTAAAAATGATTCAGATCTGGCTCATATCGTAAATGCAGTAACTTAAATTTAATTTGTAAATAGAATAGCTTGTCTTGTCGTAGAAATAAATATTATGTTTGTTTTCAAGGAGAGTAGTTTTTTTCAATCACAGTAAAAGAATACGTGTATCATAAGCGAGTACACGACATGGCGTCCGCGACAGGATTGTGATTTGAAATCAACGATTCGAAAGATAAGTGAATTATTTTGACGATAAATTGTTTGTTATTAGAAATTTATCGATATTTTGAAGTAAGATAACTATTTTAGAAAAATAATGGAAGCTTTAAAGCTTAAAAGGAAAACTGTTAGATCTGCATTTACTAGATTATATAATAAATTGGATGACTCAGCGAAAGCGGAAGTGAATATTTCAGAAGATTTAGAATGTTTGGCGACCTTCCAACTGCTTAGCGAGAAAAATAATGATCTTTTACAGTTGAATGAAGATATTCTGAATTTTTTTCTGACGTCTGAAGATATACCGGAAGACGATATCGAAAGGGAATCTCTTTCAGCAGATGAGTATTCTCTCAATTTTAAAAGGATGAGTTTATTAATCGATCGGAAAACTTATCCTGTTAATAACGCTGATAGATTATCTTCAGTTGGTGGTGAAAAGAGAAAATTCAAGCTGCCTCGTTTGGAATTAAAGAAATTTGGAGGTGAAATTAAAGATTGGCTGCCGTTTTGGGGTCAATTCAAGAAAATTGATGAAGACGACGATATAGATGAAACCGACAAGTTCCAATATTTAGTACAAGCAACTATCCCGAATTCCAGAGCGAGGGAATTAGTTGAAAGTTTTCCCCCAACATCCGGAAATTATTGCAAGGCGATTGACTGTCTAAAATCCAGATTCGGCAGAGATGATTTATTGGTTGAGTATTATGTTCGAGAATTATTAAAATTGACACTCGCCTTTAATATCGAAGATAAACACGTTAAATTGTCAACTGTCTATGACCGCCTGGAAACCCAACTGAGATCATTGGAAACTCAAGGTGTCACTACAGCCAAAAATGCGGCCATGTTATTTCCCCTGGTCGAGTCTTGTTTAAGTGAAGAAATTTTAAGAGCCTGGCGGAGAAATGATAGAAGGGCGGATGGAACAGATGACGCGAAAGAATCTCGATTGGAAAGTTTGATGAAATTCTTGAAGAATGAAGTTGAAAATGAAGACAGGATAGCCATTGCTATGCAAGGCTTCTCTTTAAAGGAAAGTCACAAGAATATCAAACTTAAAAGAGACTTGCCGACAGCTGCGGATCTTTTTGCAGGAAATCAAAACTCTATTTTGAAGTGTGTATCTTGTGACAAGAACAATCACGAATCCAGAGAATGTCATACTGCACGAAATTTGGATTTTAATGAAAAAATGCAGCGATTGAAGAAACGAGGCTGCTGTTTCAGATGTTGTAGTAATGGACATGTGTCAAAGCGATGCAGGGTTAAAGTGCATTGCAGGAACTGTGGTCAAAGACATCATGCTGTTATGTGCCCTGATAGAAAGACCATTGAGTCTTCTAACACTCAAGAAGCAGCGGACAGTTCAATCAATTCTGGACAGTTCAACACTTTGACCAATCCCACATGTTCTACAAATGTTTTTCTACAAACCCTAGTCGTGATTCTACGGGGAGAAAAACAGGATTTTGCTGTGAGGGCTCTCATAGACACGGGGAGTCAGAAATCTTATATTACGAAAGAAGCTGCTAAGAAAATGAAGCATCCTGCATTAAAAGAGACTACTCTTATTCATACTTTGTTTGGAGGGGTTCAAAATCCACAGAAACATTCAGAATATAAGATTTTTGTAAGTGATTTTGAAAAGAATTATCATTGCACTTTTAACGCATTTGATCAAGAGAAAATATGTGCCGAAATTTGCCAGATACCTTCCGGATTCTTGTCAAAGCAACTTGAGGATAACAGAATTCATCTAACGGATCAAGAATGTTTATCATCTTGTTCTTCATCCACAATCCATTTGCTAATTGGTGCTGATATAGCAGGAAAATTGATGACTGGAAAAATCCTCAATTTAACTTGCGGTTTAACTGCTATTGAGACTTTGCTTGGTTGGACACTTATGGGAAAAGTACCAAGCACTTCAGATTCTATAAGCATGACAGTGACAAACTTACTTATAAAAGAATGTAATATAAGTGACTTATGGAAGTTAGAAACCATTGGAATTACTGATCCTGCTGAATCGAAAAAGAAGAATGAAATGCATCAAGATACTTTAGAGTATTTTCGAAACTCTCTGACAATTAATGAGGAAGGAAGGTACGAAGTCGCCTTACCTTGGGTGTTAGAATCTTCCCTGCTCCCTGACAACAGACAAATGGCTGAGAAACGACTTTCATCTGTTTATAAAAAACTTGTAGAATCCGAGAAGGTTGTAATATATGCAGATGTTTTTAAAAAATGGATTGCTGACAGTGTTATTGAAGAGATAGAAGATAAAAAAGAATTAAATGTACACTATCTCCCACACAGACCTGTATTTAAAGAGAACAGCAGTACTACAAAAGTGAGGCCAGTTTTCGATGCATCCGCACGTATAAAGGGTGCACCCTCACTGAATACCTGCTTAGAAAGTGGTCCTAATTTAATTGAGCTTGTTCCTTCCCTACTAAATCGTTTCCGAAAATTTCCTGTTGGAATAACATCAGATATTGAGAAAGCATTTCTTCAGATCGGAATCAGGGAGAAGGACAGGGATTACCTGCGATTTTTATGGAAAACTGATGACAATGGAATGAAAATCTACAGACATCGCAGAGTTGTGTTTGGTGTCACTTGCAGTCCATTTCTTTTAGCGGCAACTTTGAATTATCATTTGGAGAAAGCCCCTGATGAGCTTTTGAATACTGCCGAAATTTTGAAGAATTCATTTTATGTGGATAATTGTGTCTGCAGTTTGAAGAATACAGATGAAGCTAATAAATTTATTGTTGAATCTCAAGCATTGATGTCTTTAGGAAAATTCAATCTACGAGGCTGGGAGTCAAATTCTTCATGTGAAATTATTGATCAACCCGACAAACACCAAACTGTACCTTTATTGGGCCTAAACTGGGACCTAAAGCAAGATACTCTGTCTTGCATCATAAACTGTCCGAAAGATGAAAACCTGGGTCTTACTAAAAGAAGTCTGCTTTCTTTGACTCAGAGTATATTTGACCCTTTAGGTATAGCTTCTCCCGTAACCATCATTCCAAAGTTTATACTTCAAGAATCCTGGAATCTTGGACTTAAATGGGATGATGCCCTGCCAGAAGGCCTATCAAAGCGATTTTGGAAATGGCTGAAGGGTATAAAGAATCTTTCAGAGGTCAGAATACCTCGGTGGATGAAACTAAGTAAAGATGATGAAGAAATCGCTAGTCTTCATGTCTTCTGTGATGCAAGTGCTAAAGCGTATGCCACCTGCATTTTCCTAAGAGTGAAGGTCCGTGATGAAGTGTTTGTTAGTTTTGTTCAGTCTCGAGCTAGAGTCTCGCCTTTAAAGAAGTTAACAATACCACGTCTTGAACTGCTGGCGTGTTGTATTGGTGCTAGGTTGAGTGCAAGAATTACAGAAGATCTAAAAATACCAAATCTGAAGATATTTTATTGGAGCGATTCATCGACAGCACTTACCTGGATAAAAAGAAATGCGCCTTGGGGAACATTTGTGTTGAACCGAGTGCAAGAAATACGCACCATTACAAATGTTGAAAATTGGAGACATATTCCCGGTACACAAAATCCGGCAGACCTTTCCAGCAGAGGTTGTTCAGCGGAGCAATTTTTTAATTTAAAATGGAGGAAGGGACCTATGTGGCTTTATGAAAATGAAGAAAATTGGCCATGTAGTACAGAAGAAATAGATGAAGAACTGATAAATACTGAAAAACGGAAAACCATATTGTCAGTTCATAACCAAACCCATAACCCAGATGATTGGTATTACAGATCATTCTCTTCTCATTTGAAAACTGTTCGCATGCTTGCATGGATTTGCAGATTCTGCAATAATGCCAGGAAAAGAAATGCTTCGAATTCCCCAACTCTTACTTGTTTTGAGATAAAAGAAGCCGAGCATCTATTCATGCTGTTGATCCAGAGAGATGTGTTCAATGGACCTTCAGATCCAAGGTTGCTTTCTTTAAATGTCATAGCCGAAAGAAATGGCTTACTGAAAGTTAAGACCCGCACTATTTATCGTCAAGATACAGAAGACTTCAAGTACCCGGTGATTTTGCCAGGGGAACATCCAACTGTGGGGAAGTTGATCATGTACAAACATAGAACTCTGATGCATTGTGGAATTCAAATCCTGATGGCCCTTCTCCGAGAGAAATACTGGATTCTGAAAGGAAGGATGTTCATTCGAAAAAATTTAAACAGCTGCGTCCGCTGTAAGCGCTTCAACGCTAAACCCGTAGAAACGAATGTACCTCCTTTACCAGAAGACCGTGTGAAAAATGCAGGTGTGTTTGAGGTTACTGGGGTGGATATGGCTGGTCCACTATTTTTAAAAGACGGTACCAAAACATGGGTCGCACTCTTCACATGCGCTGTATATCGAGCGATCCACCTCGAACTTCTTTCCTCGCTGTCAACAGAAAATTTCATACTAGCCTTGAGACGTTTTATTGCACGGCGTGGACGACCTGCTGTAATATACTCGGATAATGGAACAAACTTTGTTGGAACAAGTCGACAATTCCATTGCATTGACTGGCAACAAATAGAAGAAGAAGGGAAAAAGAACGAAATCATTTGGAAATTCATACCACCCTCAGCTCCATGGTGGGGAGGATGGTGGGAGCGCCTCATTGCCTTAGTAAAAGAACTTCTGAAGAAAGTTCTAGGCCGAGCATGCCTGAATTACGAAGAATTGAATACGATTCTTTGCGACTGCGAAGACATAGTAAATTCACGACCTCTTACCTATGTTTCTGAACACGATGATTTGGAACCTTTAACACCATCGTCATTCCTCAGAGAGAGGAGAGAAAATGGAATTTCAGATCATGACCACTTGGGATTATCTTCCCAGTATCTTCGCAAGCGACGGCGGTATAGGTTTAAACTGCAAGAAGATCTTAGAAGCCGATTCCGACTGGAATATTTGGGTCAGTTGAGGCAACAAACCAAGAAAAAGATAAAAATTCACGATTTCAAGGTGGGAGAAGTGGTTATTGTCGAAGTTCCCAATCAAAAACGTCTGAATTGGCCTCTGGGGAAAATAACAGAAATATTCCCTGGTAAAGATGGCTCAGTTCGCCTTGTTAAAGTAAAAACGAAGAACGGCGAATTTCTGAGACCTGTACAACGTCTCTTTGTCCTTGAGGTTCAAACGCCTTCAGTAGAGAATGTACCAGAAAAGAGAGCATCTGAAATTGAAGAAGAAAAGGAAGAGGACGTACAACAGCAGCATGTGGAGCATCTTGAGAAGCTACCAGAATCGGACAAAACTTCTCTACCAAACCTAAATACCATGAAAAACCGTTTCGGCCGTAAGATTCAAGCTCCCAAAAGACTGGACTTGTGAACTTTTCGCTTTGAATTAAAGAATATTTTGAATTTTCTTGAAAAGAAAAACCCAAAAGGTGGGAGTGTCACGTGAATCCACGATATTTGAATAAGCCATTAACAACTCAACTCGGCTTTGGAATTAAGACTTTTTGGATATGGTGAGAAGCGTTGAAAAACAACAGCTAAAAATGATTCAGATCTGGCTCATATCGTAAATGCAGTAACTTAAATTTAATTTGTAAATAGAATAGCTTGTCTTGTCGTAGAAATAAATATTATGTTTGTTTTCAAGGAGAGTAGTTTTTTTCAATCATAGTAAAAGAATACGTGTATCATAAGCGAGTACACGACAATTTCAAAACAAGAAAAAAATCTTTTCAGGAAATGAAAATCGACCGTTCAGAATGTCCGGAAGCAAAAGATTGCGCGACAGAATTTGAATTTGCCACGATTTAGGATATATCTCCAAAAAAGGCATTTTTTATCTCAGATTATCCCTAAATAACGTAGTTCATGTCGCATACACTTGATTCGATAAGAAACATGCGAGAAGACTTGTGCCGTGCAGTTGTAGGAGAGCCCGCGCTATCTCCTGTCGTGATAAAGACTGGCTTCCTCTATATATCAGCTCTGCTTATAACTTTACTGTGGATGGTCCAGATTTCACAGATATGATTATCTTTCGCATCGCCACATCTGACCACTGCTAATCTCCTCGTGGTTCTATCTGGTAAACCCTGCGTGAAGGGGTATGCGCAGTAACGCATTTTTTTACGGCGTACTGGTACATGCATGTGTTATTGATGTATCAACTAGCGTCTCAATCGCGACATTCATCCCTAGCAATGGGCGAATCCATCATAAACCTTACTTTTCACAGATAGGTAGATACATTACAGAATACAGCTACCATCCCATAGGGATAAATATTGTGATTGAGACGCTAGCAACACTAGCTGCTTCTGTTTACGTGTAGGTTGACATTCGGGGTAAATAGCAAAAGATGGAAAACTGCACATGCGCATTGACTAGGAATTCTACGAAAATTGAGGGGAAGTTTTTTTATGCATTTAATATTTGGATAGTGTTTAGTAAAATAATATTACGGATTTATTTAACCTAAAATGTGGGCCATCTAAGGCCCATTTGAGGTAACATTCATGTATTATGCATATACGCCACAGCATCCATGTTTGAAATTAGATTACAGCTTCTCACTAGTGCTACACATTTTGGCTATTATCATTCATATTAACTCACTGCATTGATTAAATTATTGTACAATAAATAAAAAAAACTTTAAAAGAGCTAATTTTAGCTTTAATTTTGAAACGAATTTTCGCTGATGTTTTACGCCAAATGTAAACAAATCATGGCGCATGCGTTATAATTCAATTTTTACTTTGTAATTCAATGAATGCTGTTGGATGAAGCCTGTTTGTCTTTTCGGAATTGACAACATTTTCGTTCCAGGAGGGCGATAGCTGCGCGTTTGTAAACTGAAGTGCTTTCTCGTAAAGGTGCTCCCCACATTCGTATTTTTCTCGTTATTTGGTATTTCAAACAAATCTTTTCATATTCATTAGTAAATTTGGTGAAAACAGTTCTACTGCAATTTTATTGCAGGTAATAAATAGTTTGTTACAAAATCTTGTTATAACCTAGTTACGAAATGGCTTCTTATGAATGTTATTTTTAAATGTATAATATTGCATAACTTAATTTTTCTGTTATTAATATGATGAACATATATATTTCCCAATTTTATTAATGATAAATTTATTTTTGAAACTATGAGTTTTGAATTAAACTGAATTACATTTAATTATTCTTGGCCATCGCCAATTTGTTTTTATATTCTGAACCTTTTTTTTTAGCGTAGATTCGTTAAAAATGGGCAGAATATTTCTTGAGCATATTGGAGGTTCCCGAATGTTTTCCTGCGCTGGTTGTGATACCATTTTAACCAACAGGAATGAACTTATTAGCACTAGATTTACTGGAGCCACAGGACGGGCTTTTCTTTTTAATAAAGTTGTGAATTTAACTTACAGGTAAAAATCATGCCTTAAAAATAGTACTTTGTTCTTACTAATCAAATACAAACTTAACAAACAAGTACTATACTGATCAACTAATACTAACTGAAACAACTAAACATCCATCTTTTTCTCTCTTTAAACGTTATTTCTTTCTTTGAAAATATAATATTTTACTTCAACCTCTTTATCATCTTGAAACTAATTAGCAAGTCAATGCGTTGATTTTTTTTTGATATTTTGTTTTTATACATTTCCTCTCTATTATAAAAATATTTAAACAGAATTGCTGTCTGTTTCAAAATATAACAGTGAAAAAAAAAGGATTGCATATATTAATCTACTTTCATACTTTACAGTTAAAAATTAAATTTCTTTGTTTTTTTGTGTGTGCAATGTTTGTATTGTCAATTAAAAAATTACAATTGTAAATAATTCAAATATTAATTTTTCTCATTCTCCAAGTTTGTTTATTCTATCTATTCAAATCAATAATTTACACCAATGATCTGAATAACTCAAAAAGTTTTATCATTTATATTTCATCTGAAAAAAAAAAGAATAAGGGATTTAATATATGTGCTCAATTTACTGGTATGAATTCAATCATCCTTAAACTTGAAAATTTTTATTTTTTCTAAATAATATTTGTAAAGTGTTAATGATCTGGAAATTTTGATTCAGCTGTAAAGGTGTTTTTTTTTAAAAGAAAAATGCAGCTATTCCTATAGATTTGATTAAATAGACTCTTGATCAAGACAATGGATATCTTATCCAAAAAATTTTAAAATTCAATTCATCAAAAGCATAGCTTTGAAAAAAGTGAAAGTTTATGCAATGTTTTTTGTGGAATTAAATTCAGTATATCAATGCTATGTAACACATATATATAATTATTTAGTTAACTCCTGCTTCCAGATTATTTATCACATATAAAATTTGAAATTTAAAATATTTATATAACTTTTTGAACAGTGAAATATTTTCCAGAAAGACCATTTATTAAGGCCAATACTTTAAAATTTAGATAAAGGTAGAAAATCTGATCTTAAAATAGAATTCAAAGAATAGAGAGATATTCTACTTCAATCCATAAGGAGAGAAAAATTTATTGGATTGTTTAATGATATTTAGGCATGTTATAGCTGTTCTTTTAATAATTTGTTATTTTAGAAAATTTATAAAAGTATTTTAGTCATTTTTTCTATAATATACATATTAATAAAGTTATGAAATTCTTTTAATTAATAATTCTTAGAATGGCTGTCTTGTCAATAGAAGCATTGGGTTATTATAATGGATTGATTATAAGGAAATGATAAATTTCAAATATAGCATAAAGGTAATTTCTTGGAATCTTTCCAAGTCTTTCAAGACCATTGAAAATTTCACATTGGAATATATCGTAACCAATTAAATGAATTGATATTCTAATATATTGTGAACTAGCAATTACTTTTCTAATAACAATTTTTATTATTAACATAAGTATTTTTTACAGATTTTTTTGACTAGGTTAAGTACAATTTAAATTTACTATCTTGATAGCCCCTTTCTATCCATGGAACTCTTTGTTTAACATTGCCTATTCTTGTTTCCTCTCACTTATGCTAAATATATTCATAATAGGTTAATTTATATGAATAAGACATGGGAGTAAAACTGTTTACAGTTTCATTAATTCCACCAATTATCTATGTAAGGAAAGCTAAATTTAAATTCTATTTTTTTGTACATACTTTATTGTTTAATTTTAAAATAATGTCTTTAAATATATGTGAACAGCATTTGAAAAGGAACTATCTTCATATCATCAAATTTTTTGATGCTAATTCCCATTTTATTCCTTTTAAAAGAATTTTATTGGAAATTCTTCAGATGTTAAATGTTAGTTAATTTGACTCAAAATAACTGTGTGTATATATATATATATATATATATATATATATATATATATATATATAT
>JAOUZG010010951.1:2307434-2318822 GCA_026289955.1 Argiope argentata
TATATATATATATATATATATATATATATATATATATATATATATATATATATATATATACACACACAAATTTTTCAAGGCCTGTCTTGATAAATACAAAGTGATAAAATGTATCTTGTGAGATTTTCTGTTACTTTTTACCATTCTGATTCAATCATTTTATATCAAGCTTTTTAACTGTTTTTGAACAATTTTGTTCTGAAATATTTGAACTAAAAGGTTTAGCAAAGTTTAAGTCTGAAGTAATATTCATAAAAAGAAATTTTTTTTTAAAAAACAGCTATTAAATTATTTAACGTAAAACTCTTAATTAAATTATATTCATAATAAAATGTATAATCACTGTTTTTGTCTATAGCTTGTTTTGTGTATCTTGACTTTTTAAGAAAAGAAAATGTTTAGTACCAAACACCATTTTGATCTCCTTAAGTCTACATGTTACAGAAATAAATGTTCTGAATTTTGCATTGCATATAGCATTTCAATGGTGTGCTTTTATCAAACTGCTCAAATGTTTTCTGTTAATTTAGACTCTCCAAAATCTTATGCTTTGCAGGTGCATTATAGAACAATATGCTGACAAATGCTCTGTCTCTGATTTCCTTTAATTCGTATTGGGACATTGGCCTAGGTACACATTATTCAACATTCTTTTTTGTGCAGTATTTTTTTAATTAAGTTTAAAACAATTTATTCATGATTTAATAGTACAAAGTAGTAGTCAAATAGAAATTCGGGGACATTAGGAAAATTAATTCTAAAACTTTAATTTTTATAGAAAATAATTCGTATCTGACTGAACAATTTGCTAACCTTTTTTCATAAATTGTAGGAGACAAGACTATGATTTTTTTCTTTTATGATTTATATTTATGGACAATCAGAAGTTAACATCAATGTTTCAGTGCTTTCAGCAAGTGATGAAATGTTTACATTTAAATTCCTAAGGGATTAGAATTTTAGCTATGTTAAATTATCAGCTCCATACTGTTGTTCCTTCAGTTTTGAAGTATGGCTTTCTTGCATCTAGTTTACAATACAATGGATTCTGTATCAAAATGTATTGGTTGAATTGATTAATCAGTTCCTTTCTTGTCTTAATTTTACATTCAGTAATATATACTTTTATCCATTTAATGTTTAAAAGTTATTTCACCATCTTTGTTTCCTTCATTTTGTCTGAAATTACATTGATAATTATAATTTGTTAATTCATCACTTTTGAACAAACTGTGATTGAGGCTCAGTTCAGCATTTGGAATTACAGTGGAGAGTAAATATAAATTGCTGTATCTAATTTAATGTGAATATATAAATTTCCTGGAGATTTTGATTTCTCTTTTATTTTTGTCAGTATAATCAGCAGAAATAGCTTTACTTTCGGCATCTATGGAAAAGATGAATATAATTGAGGTCCAATTCCCGTATTTTAATTAGCTTTAATTGCCTTTTTTTAATTCAAAAAGAAAACACTTGATTTTTTTTTAATGTTAAGGTGATCATTCTATGTGTTAAAAAAAATAAAAATGTGTTTTCTATAAATATTCAACATTATTTTGAACTACATATAAAATATTAACTCAATATTGTAGTGCAGAATTAATTTAATGTAAATTAAAAAAATATACCAGTATTTATTTCTCTACTTCTTGAATATCATTATTGAATTATGAAGTAACCAATAATTCTGGGAAACATTATAAATATACATCCTTCATTAAATCATTGCAACTTAGAAGTAATGGATGCATATTATTTCTTCTATTTTGTTTTAATATTTTTTTCTGTGAATTTTCAAAGTTCCCCCCATGCTTGGTAAAAAATCACTGTAGCAGTTTGCATATGATTTGGTTCTATATCTTTCATAAATCTGTGACAAACAATTCTGAAACATGATTGACAGGATGAAAGCTAATCTAGATGAGCATACTCCTTTCATTGTTGTGTATATTAATAAATATTTACAAAAAGTGCAAAAACATACACAAAATTTATTTGAAGTAATTAAATAAAGAAATTGAAAATTATTTTTTGATTTACTTTTTGAGCATTAAATTTTATTTCATTTTATATGTATCAGAATTTGTATAGCAATTTGTTTTCTTTAATTTTTTTCAATGTGCAGAACCATATTTAAAAGTACGCATGGTTTCATTGTTCATTATACTTTTTAGTATATGTTATTTTGATTTTAATAAACTAATAGTATATCTTAACAGACTAATAATTAATATGAAATTAAGAAAAACCTTGTTTATTGTATATTACGATTTTTTATGTTTTATATCAAAGTTTGTTTGTTTTTTTGCTATAAAAATAATAAATGAGAATTATGGCAAATTTAAATTTATTTCTATTACAATCCTTTCTCAAAACCTAATATCACTAAAAAAATTTCTTGATTTGTTTCTATTTTTATTTATTCTTCTATTACTATATTTAATAACTGTTGGGCCAATTTTTTCATAATCTGATTTTGATAATCTGATATCAAATTCTGATATTTTCTGAACTTCTAATAGGTATAATCTGATATTTGCAAAACTTTTAACAAGCCTATTTTGGTTTTCTAATTTTAATTGCTCTAAAATTAGCTTAAATACTTTTTTTTAAATTTCACTTTACATTGAATTTTTTTCATCAGTCCTTGTTATTTTGAGTTTTGTTTATGAGTACTATTCTTAAAACATTCTTATGAGTACTATTCTTAAAACATTCTTTAATACTTGTGCTGATTAATATTCTTAATAAAAGTGATGATTTATGAATAAAACTGAGCAAAATTATTCTTTAGTTTAATTATTAAGTTGTGCATCTACTGCTTTTATACTTTGAATTAGGTTTATATAAAAGGAAATACTCAAAAGTATGCATACTTAAACTTCATAGCTATAGAAATATTTTGTGTGTCATAAAATTTTTATAAATGTTGTTAATCAGAGATTATACTTTAAAAAAATCATACAAGCAAATAGGAGTACACTTATTTAATGTTAGAGAAATCCTAGTATGAAAAGTAGAAAATTGTGGAGATCAGATGTCAGTTTGTTAAAAAGTCATCGTAGATTGTTATAGGAGTTTGCATTTTATTTCTACAGCAATTTGAGGTTCCAGTTGATCTTAAAAAATTTTGGTGGAGAAATAATGAAAAGAAAGTTTACTAAAATTTGCTAAGAAATTTAGTTTCTTTGGAATGTTTTCTGTCTGCTCGTATTACTTTTTAATTTGACTATTTCAATCAAATGTGAGAGATTTTTTAAAGTGTAATAAACAGAATGTTTTAAGAATCTTAATTTACAACAGTGTGGTATTTATTCATTCAAAATATCATTCTAATTTGGCCAACTTTCTACTATCTGGTAATATATCTCAACTTAGTTTCTAAAATAAATTTTATAACCTATTTTAAAATGAAACTAAGCTATACTAATTGTAAAGTATTTGTCTTATTACAGATTTTGTTATAACTTCAAATAAAAACGATGTTAAGACTTAAAAAAAAAACTATTTTAAAAATATTTATATTTTAGTGAAGTGCAGGATCGTGTTATGCTAACAGGTCGACATATGGTTCGAGATGTTTCTTGCAAGAATTGTGAAGCTAAACTTGGATGGATCTATGAATTTGCTACAGAAGAAAATCAGCGTTATAAAGAAGGGCGTGTGATATTGGAGCGGGCTTTGGTTACCGAAAGTGATGGTGTAGATGATTACATAGGTCAGTTTAGTATTCTCGAATTTTTAGAGAATTGCTTTTATTAAACTTGGACAAACAATTATATGAAAATACAGTTTCCTTGAAAATTAGCAGAATAAATGAAAATATATCATTTGTATAAATGTAAACACTTATTTAGCTGATTTGAAATCTTTTGTTTGTCTAAAAATATGCTGCAAATGCTAAGTTTTAAATTAATTGTTTGCATATTTTAAGTAATATAAATGCTTGAGAAGGTTGCAGCAACAGCTATTCTTTAGAAATTTGTGGAATTTTAAGGTTTTTGTGAAAAGGGAATCTTATTTTATAACTAATAGAGTTAACTCTAAATTCATCAACAGTAGCTCTGTCATAACTTTATACAGAAAATACAAGCTTCCAATTTATGTAATAGCATACACAATATCATGATCAAAATTTTTTCTTAACATTTAAAATTATAATATTTTATAACTAATAACAGAGTTTTAATTGAAGCATTATTCATAATGCATTCTATTCTGACTTAGATGGTTATCTAATATTATGGCATATCATTCAACTAAGACTTTTTGATATTCCCAGAACCGTAAATTATATAGGTGAACAATGAAGGACATTATATTTAATATGTTATATTCTTATGAGATAGTTAAGCTGTGTAATTCATGTTACATATTCTGTGTAAGAATATACTTTTACTGCCATCTTTTTAAATTTTTCTGATTATATATTTTGAATTAACCTACTTGAAAATAAATTTAATTTGGAATGACTTGCTCATCCGAAACACATTTATTTATAAAGAGATAAAATTAATTAATTATTTTGTTTTATTATTTATTTCATTTATTTATAGGATAAAGATATTATGCAAGATGGAGAAACGTGAATTTTTTAAATCTGATGCTAGCAGATTGAATGTCATGGTTTTTTTTTTTTGTTACTGTGTGTTAAAATTTATGAACTTATGGGTTTTAAGCCCTGCCAAATTCTTTTAGAATGAAACTTGCATTGATGATTGAGATGTTAAGTCTGAAAATTGTTTCCTCTTCTGGCGATTACTTTTTACACTGTATATAAAATTGAAGTTCTTTCTTCCGTTGAAGTGGTGAACATTTTTTGTTGTCGCATCATGTCATTTAACGCAGTGAAATTGTAATGCTGGCATGTTCTTTTGCATATACATGTAATTTTTTTATATAAACTGAGCATCATCATAATGTAAAGTAAATTGTAAATGTATTCATAAGAAATTTTTTACTTTCGTATGTATTGACAGAAGAGACTACATACACACATTTCCTTTATTTCAAACTTATTGGTTAAATAATGTTAAAAATGTTGTAACTTCTTATGAAAATAGTTTGTTCTCCATTTATTTTCAATATGTTTATCATAGTTTACTATATAAATCTGAAATGCTTATATATTTTAATCTTTTTAAAAATATGTGTATATAAAATACAAAAATTGTAATAAAGAGAAAAAATTGCCACTGGGAATAAGAATGCATGGAATGTTCCTTTTACAAGGGTAAGTATCTCATAATTTTTTTTGTTCTGTTTATAAAACATACATTTTATGTATTTATTTTCTTCCTTCATTCCTCGCTCATTGAAACAATATTAAAATTATAAAGATTGTGCTATAGGTTTATGATTTGTTTTTCTTTTTTGAAAAATTCTTTGTTGAATGTCATTAGAATATAACTTAAACTAGATGTGTACGAGCTTGTGAAGTTAAACTTTATCTTGTGAAAAAAATTTTACATGGAAATTTAGATTAACTAATTAATTTGTAAATTGTAAAAACTGGCTTCAGAAAATATTTAAAAAAACCTTATAAATATGTAAAAGTATCATGTTCTCTATATAAACAAAGATACTGTATATGTACTTATCAGCTAACATTTTATGCTGTTCCTGACAGGATTTTGAAAAGGTTGAAAATATTATCTAAAATGTGTTATATGAAAATTTATTAAGAACTTTGAAAAGATTTAGGCTGCAAAAAAAGTAGGAAAAAACAAAACGAAATGAAATTCTAGAATAGTTCTTTATATTTTTATTAAAAGTATTTTAAAACTTCTTGAATTAGATAATTCTAAAATGTTGTAAGAACTTTTTCTTGTATTCTTAAGATGTAGAAAATGCTGTATAGTATGGCAATTTATGGAATAGTACTATCAAAATATTGTGCAATATCTTGTTCTGTTTAAATAGAAATCATTTTTCATGTGTTTGAATCTTTTTTACCCTGTACCTCTGTTACAAATCATTAGCATTACTCTGCTGACAGATAAGAATGACTTCCGAAATCTGTACAAATCTTGTAGATATGAATTTTTTCACTGTTAAAATTTTTTGTCTTTCTTAAAATGCTTAAATGGTATTAATATCCATAGAATTTCTGGATATTTGCTTGCAATTTAGGTTCATTAAAATTCATAATATTGCCTTAGCATCAAAATATTGGCAATATGTGCATATATTGCATTTATTCTACACTTTGAATATGTAACAAGACTAGGCCTTGTAATTTTTAACATCATTCAGTTTTTCTAGTGTCTTATTTGTGTTTCCTTTTCTTATGCAGCTAAATTTCATTAAAATGTTGTTAACAAAAATTTGATCATCTGGAACAAATGTATGTAAAAATCGCGTGTGAAAAGCATCATCCACTTTTTGGTCATAAGCTTAATATTTCCAGCAGCACATGAGATCCTTTATTGGAGTTTTAATTAGTCAACAATTGATACTTTTCTGTTTGCTTGTGTGTGTTTTAAAAAGATTTACAAAAGCGTTGTTAATAAAACATTTTCGAGTTTTTGTAGGTTTAACAACTGTTAGTGCATATTTTGTCATTGCTAGTGGTTGTAATAAATTGATGACAGAAATTATGTAATATAAAATATGTGTGTGTGTTATGAAGCTCGACATATTTCTTACTTTCTGTAATTCTAGATATTTCCTAGTAACTTGTTCTGTTATGGGTGACAATGCTTAATTTTTTGTGGAAAATTTAAATGAAATTTAACTTTTTTTTTCTTTAGAACTTTTTTTAATCATTACTTCAAAATTTCAATGATATTCAAGAGTTATATATTTTATAATTTCAATAAGTATGCAATATTTTTATTTGTCTCTTAAGAATTCAGAGATGGTTTTTACCTTTGTTATATCCAATAATTAGTCTTTTTTGTTACTTTTAAGGAGAGCATTATTGATACTTGATAAGTTCTATATTATCTGCACGGATTCCATTTTATTAGAATTTAAACTGTGATTTAAATTCCTCTAAACTTTTAATTTTTCTGTAAAATATCCTTTGAATCTAAAGTGACTCTTCCTTGCTTTTTAAATATAGCTTTTTTTTCCCTATGTATTTTTGCAGCTATCGGAATTATCTAATCTTTTTCACTATCAATTTTTTGCCTTATTTTATCAAAGTTATTCCCACTTAATTTCTCTCAATTCTGATTCCATATCTTTTTGATATTATGGATGATTCTGTTTTTATAAATGTATAGCTTTTATTTGACCTCATCAAGTCCCACACTTTTAATATTACTTGTGTTAGCTTCCACATAGGCTTCTCATACTTTTGATTATCAAAACATTACAATTTGAGATACTGTAACTGAAATATCAAAACAAAGAAAGTGACCTTGCTTTTTGTCTTAAAAAAAGAAGGGAAAAAGTCGTATCAGACAGCTAGTTTACAAAATTCATTTGTTTCCATTATCAATCAATATTATAATAGAGGATTTAACATTTAAGTATAATGTTTACCAATGTTTGATAGATTGATTAAAAAAAATCCTATTAAATGAGATGATGAAATTTGACTATATTTGAAGTCTTCCTTCCTTTATAACCATTTTCTTTATATATATATATATATATATATATATATATATATATATATATAGTGCAGTTTTAAAGAACCAACTTACTGCTTTGAATCACTCTAATTTTGTGTATAGTTTTTAAATATATTAATATATACATTATTTAACCTGTTGGAATGTAATCAGTGCATTTCTAAACCTGAAGTAGTTACTGATATATTTATTATTGTTAAATCCTATTCATTATTTTGCTTTCTTTATTAATATATATTTTTTAAATTGTACTGGTATTTTTCTTCATTTTGTCTCAATAGCACAGCTTTCTTATATGATACTGTTCCCTTTTATAATGATAAAATGTAAAACCATTCTTAAGTGTTGTAATTTGTTTCAAATGTATTTGAAATAATTTCTTTTTAGGAGTTGAAGAAATACTTTATTTATATGCAATTTTGTGATATTTCTTAAAAACTTATTTATAAATATTTGAACGTTTGAAATAATAATTAACTTTTTCCAGCATCTTTTTTGAAAATTGTGATTTCAATACTTTTCATAATGACTTATACAAGTATGCAGTAAGAAAGTTGACTAATTGTCATTCATTTTTTTTTAGATATTGTAAAATTCTTGCACTAATTTTTCCCATTTCTGGATTATCATTTTTGTTAATTTTATTTAAATCGGAATTTATTTCCTACATTTACACTTAATTATTTGTATAATTATTTATTGAGGTTCATGAAACTTGTTTTTTAAAGTATGAATATAAGAAAAAAATTTTACACCTACTTAGGTACTTAATCAGACGGGGGAGGGGAGGAAACATTCATATTGATTTAACTTAAAATTTAATTTTGAAGTAACATTTTTATATTTGTATGCTGGGGAAATTCGTAAATTAAAACATTTCCTCAAGTGTTTCACTTAAAACTGATTGCAAAGTTATAAGAATATTTTCCAAGAGGCCTAGTGTAGTTACAGACTTAGTGTATCAAATAAAATCGTTGTAGTATTTTATGTTTAATTTTCAGCTAAATTTTAGCTAAAGGCGACTGACGTTTATGTACAATGCATCACATTTTCTAAATTTTGTGAATTTTTTAATTTTTGGGAAGTAATTTGTTCTTTTCAAGATATTGCTGAACTATATATACATTTCGTTGCATGTGTAATTACCCAAATGAGAAAGGGTGAAATGTTCAAAAGGGGTGGACAACCTGGTTATAATGGTAAAAATAGTGTTTGAATTAAGTCGTAAATAATGGGATGCATAATACTTTCCCCATGTTTTGTCAGAACTAAAATAGTAGCGGCAAAAAAAGAAAACAATCTCTTTGATTTCCTGGCAAATATTATATTCTTTTCGTTGGGTCGAGAGTTATGGAATTTTATTCTCTGCAAACTTAAATATAGTAATCATGGAAAGCTATCTGCAGGGTCCCTCCATTTTATGAATGAACATTCCAAACAGTCTGCGTTTTGTGAGAACTGGACAGGCTAGATCAAAAGAATGAATCAAAGGTACAAACTAAATGGTCTGCTTCCATTGCTTTTCAGATAAGGAAATACAAATAATACTATTTTCAAAAGAAGAAATATCTTTAAAATGTATATTCACAATTTCCAGGAAAGTTTCTTTTATTGTTTTAGCCGACAACTATGTTAAAAAAGAATTATTATTTAAAAATTTCCAGGAATTAATTATAGGAAATCGAAAGAACTCCCAACTATTTTTGATAACATTTCCTGGAAATTCAAGAATTCCTTCTAACTGCTTACTCATTTATTCATTGTCTTCACTTTTATCCATACTTATTTAATATTTAGCCTAATTTGACTCCTACTTTATGTTTTAAAAAATATAACAGGTAAGGAAGACAATCTGTGCTTGTACATTTACTCATGTGCCTCCTATCATGCTGGCAGATATTGCAGTGAGAAAATTTCTCAAAACTGTGAGGGAGAAAAAAACCTTTCAATTTAATATTTTTCTGCATGTTCAGAAAACTTTAATATTTACAAAATATTAAATCTATTTAGTTCTTTCGTTTATAAATGTCATAGTAAGATATGTAAAATGTGTTCTTTAAAAAATGATCTATTTAACAAGTAATTATACACTCACTTCCAAAAGTTAAGCACGAAGATGTAAAATGCAAAAAAATCGACAAATACTACTTTGATTGACACAAAATTCGGCACCAAAGTAGCATATATATTTATGAATAAAACAAAATCAATAATTATATACAGAAATGAAAGCAATATTAAATTTTCTAAGTTATTAGATAATGACATACTGGGGACTTAAACAGAATTATGTGTAAAGTGAAAATAAGCGGCATAAAATGAAAAAAGGACATTAATATGTATGTGATCTCCCCTCATCTGTACACAAAGTTTACACCTTGTGACCATGCTTTCAATTAGGTGGTCAACCACCGCAGAATTAAGAAATCGCTATTCTTGTAGAGCAGCTTCCTTCTCAATAAGAGTGGCTGGAGGCGGGAAACGTGTAGATACAGCACGGCCGAGAGCATCCCAAAGATTTTCAATGGGATTAAGGTTGGGCGAATATGCTGGCCACGCCATACGCGCAGTCCCTTCACTCTCCACGTAGTCATCGACGATGTGAGCTGTATGGGGACGTGCGTTGTCGTCCATTAAAACAAAAGTAGGGCCAACTGCTGCAGCGTACAATCTCACAATAGGTTCTAGGACTTCATCTCGATTTTGGAGTAGCTGTCACAGAACCCCGTTTAAAGATGTGCAGGTCAGTGCGGTATCCTAATGAAATTCCTGCCCACACCATAATACTTCCACCTCGGAATACGTGATGTTTTGGGGATGATTGTATGTTCCTTGTGCATGCTATATCTTTATACACTTGTAATCTGGCTGCAGAGCAAATATTGGCTCATTATTAAATATTACATTACCTCAGTCAGACACAATCCAATTGACATGCTCCTGGAACCACTTTAATTGTGCCCCTGTTGATTGGACGGATAGAGGGACACAAACTCGAGGTACCCGGGCGTACTGTCCACTCCTTTGTAATCTTCGGCGTACAATAGCTGCAGATATTGCCTTACCAATGGACGCTGTAACCACAGATGTCTCACGTATGGAGGTCGATGTGCGATTCCGCTTGGCTACAATAGCAATATATCGATCTTCCGCGGGGTTGTAACTCTTGGGCGACCGTCTATGGACCTTCGGATAACTATCTATGTCTTTTGGAACTGTGTCCATAAACGTGAATTACAGAATGATGAACGCTGAAGAAAAGAGCAACGTTTGTGATCGACTTTCCTGCTTCAAAGCGCCCTACAGAACGCCAGCGTTCAGAATCTTCCATTCGTCTTCTGGAAGTCATAGAAACACGTATATCTTGAAAACAAATTGTACGAAAGTTTTTAACACCTTCTATCAGCACTTAATTCAACTACTGTAACCCTTCATAAAGCTGTTTTCTTATAATACTGCCCTTTTTGCTTATTTCCTCACATGAAAGCACGATTGGCTGTTACCTAACATATTTGCATACTTCCATCAACCTCTGCAGCGAATTGCATCCTCTTCAATTCTAATTAGCTTCCAGAAATTAGCCTTTTCCTCTCCGTGCTTAACTTATGGAAGTGAGTGTATATATGCGCATATTTAGATTTTTTTTAAAAACACGTTTAAACTACATTTTATTCAAAAGAAGTAAAATGCCAAATTTTCACTTCCTTATTTTTATTTTTAAGTGCACATTTTGCAAAATACTTTCACCTTCAGAGCTATTGCAAACTAATATATATATATATATATATATATATATATATATATA
>JAOUZG010010951.1:2320412-2332755 GCA_026289955.1 Argiope argentata
ATATTTTATACTATAAAGGTATACGTTTATTTCTTGCCATGTAATTGACCAGTTCCCGTGATCTGCAGTCAGACTGATGACTGTTTAATGTCTAGAGAAAATTAGCCCGCACGACAAATTTAGTATATAATCTTTCATCCAAATTCGCAGATATATGTATGTAATGTAACATTATTATTTATTGAAAGCAGAAGGCAGTTTCGAAGACGTAGATGACACTTTGAAATTTTAAGTTCGTTTTATTCCATCATGGGAAACTGGCATTATGTACAAGCACAACAAAGAACGGTACAAAACGGAATGATGAAAAGCTGAACTAAAAAAAAAAGGGAGGAAAATCATTATTCCTGGTCTTAAATACCAAAAGATTTTGGTAGGGAAAATGTTTTTTCATAGTGTGTTTATACAATGGGGTTTTTTCGACATGCGCTTAATCAGGCGCACGGATTTTTTAAAGGAATGTGTTTGGCTCTTCTATTTTCATCCTCTCACTCGTAGTGTAGGAATTGTCTTTTAGTCGATTCAGCAATTTTAGACTGCTTCTGTTGAATTAATTAACTGAACAAGTGGAATGGATCAGGAAATAAGAGAATATTTTTCGAATGAAGTAACTATGAGCTAACTTAAATTGAAAGTTAAGAAATTAATTTGGATTTAAATTAAGAGTTTAAAGTATCATTACACACACACACACAGATATATATATATATATATATATATATATCCATCCTTTGTTTACCTGCAATCTTATCGCATGTACTGCTAAATGTGCAAACGTCATTGGTGACCGTCAACAATTTTTAACCCCCACTAAAATAAACCAATTTTATTTTATTTACTTGTTTTGTCTGCTTTTCAGCCAAATATGATGCTAATTATAGACTGAATATCCGACAATTAAATTGTCAGATTATCTCCCATTTCAACATCCACCGCTTTGATTTCTTAGTCGACCGATAAAGAATAGTCTGTAAAATGCGACTCTTTTTACCTCGTCGGGTGGTTGAAGTTGAATGGCACAAGAGCCATGTGTTGGCTAAACTGCGCCAATCAAATAGTATAATTGAATATATTGAGAAATCTAGGAATGAAAGATCAATCGTATGAAATCCAAAATATGGAGAACTTGTAGCAAAGATGATAACAAGATAAAAATTTTAAGACGTTAAAAATATTTTGAAAAATCAGAAAGACAAATAAAGATGTCGAAAATGGAGAAAAAAAATCATTGCAGTCTTTTGACACGATATTTCTTTGTGTCCTTGTCATGGACAGGGGTAATACTTGTCTTAGGATTAAGTGTTTTAAAATTAACTCAATGGAATGGGCTGCTTTTTAATTTTTCCTTAACAGTAAGATTATTGGTTGAAGTAGGGTTTTTAAAGACTACTGTTGATTGTTCTTGCTGATCAACAGCTGGGGGATTTCCTCAATAGTTTCGTTCGGGTCATAATCTATAGTGTCGTCAACCCTAGACGACCCGATATCATTGTCACTTTTGTTACTAGAATGCACTTCCATCGATGTGTGTTCAGAAAAGGTCATGGTAGCCGGCAAAGAACTAGTTTTATTTATAGCTTTGGCTTGATTTGTCACATGTGTTGAAGCAGGTTTCTTTTATATAGTAGCAGAAGTGGAAACCTGCGAAAGTTCGATTTGTCTCACATTGATTCCTTTGAGTTTTCAACTGATTTTAGTTTGAGTTTTCATTGATTTTAGAGTCTTCTTATATTTCTTTTTCACTAAATGAAAATCGGTCAAATCCTGTGAAGCTGATACAATATCATAGACAGAAACGGACACATTTTCATTCTGAGTTGTACACAACTTAGATGAATTAGAGCTAAAGTGTTTTTCGGGTATTGCAACTGATTTATCTGAAGTCAAAGAAACATTCGATATATCGAAAGATTTTGACAGCTTAACTTTTATCTGAGCTTGGGAAGCATAGCTAATGCTTGTAGGGGTTGGTATTTCACAAGTTTCTGAGCTGTGGAGTAAGATATCTTATTTTTTTGCTTTTGTACTAATAACCTCTGTTTCAAGCAATCATATTGTACAATTTCTAGAAAACGAGGTATGTGCACCTTAACAGTTTGCACACTTTTCTACTGAGATACATTGAGCACTGTCATTATCGATATCTGCACAATGGGAGCAGGTGAGTGTCCTGCGGCAAGAAATTTTAGAATGCCCAAAACGTTGGTTTTTGAAACAACGAAGTGAACTTCAGATATACGGTCTTACTTGAAGACGCATATAGCCTGCTTTAATACTCTCTGGTCGTTTTGGGAAATCAAATGTTTTGTCTTATGAAGTTCGCCATCTCTCCGTATTAATATTCGTCTTACATGACTCATCCCTTTGCTTGTCAATTCTTTGAAAATTTCATCCTCTTCAACATTAAACAATTCTCCAAAAGTAATAACTCCCTTGAAGGAAATTAAAGAAACATGTTGAGAAACGATGATGTAGATATTATCAAATGCCTTCAATTTGTTGTGACTTTTGCACTTGTTGTGACTGTTTACGAGAATGAAATTTAAAAAGGTTGGAAGGAAGTTTCTTGGTGTTTATTACTTCCCCGGCATTACCAGTAATGCAGTTTTCAACTAAGAAAGGAGATACCGAATGAAAAGTCTCATTCGTCTTGGAAACTCTTTTCACTATAAAAAAAGTTGGAAACATAGATGACATTGCATTATTCGTAACAATTTGTTGGCCGACGCAAGGAGCAGATTTCCGTTTCTCCATACGACATTGGTATAAATTCAGACCCGACAGCACCGCGCTACAAGGGAAGGCAGCCACTGGCTCTGGCCATTCCCAGCCTCGGCGCTTGTCGTGGTGCTAGCCGGAATCTATACGCTCAGAGTTACCCCCGGGGACAGTGACTACCTTGAACGCCAAGCCCAAGGAGTAACTTCGCTTGATCCGTAGCAGGCTAGCCATTTAGGTGACTAGGAGCCAGCCGATTGATTCACCGGGGACCACAGTACACCACCCATCTTGCCGCACACGGTCAGCACGTTTTTGGTTGTCCATGAGCAAACAGAGCGGCGACAGCTTCTAATGAAAAGCTCCCTCACTTGCTGTCGAGGGAAAGAAGAATTACAACAGAAAAAAGCAGCAGGGGTAGGGAAGAATAAACGTGAAGGGAGTATAGATCCCTTGGTGCCTCGGGATTGGGATATCCATACTCACCTATAGTAGGTGAGCCGCTTAGGGGTTTTACCTCATCGATTATCCTGCTATACTGTGTTCCACCCTAACTTGGCAGTACAGTATATTCTACGTATGCCGACTCGCAGTCGTTTTTGGAGTAACTGGGTTACTTTAATCATGCTTAAGTGCAAGTTACTAGAAATGCAGATCACTGGCGAAACTTTATCTCGCAAATTTTTCGCCAGATAGTAAACTTTATTATCATTTTAAACCAGAGCATTAATTCTTTCCTTATTTGTTCATTATTATTGATACATTATTTTAATAAATCATTCAATTTATTTCATTTAGTTTCATCGTTTTTCAAAAGAAAATATCAAGTCTTTCAATACTGTGTAAAGAATGTTCAGCTAATGTTTTTCGCAGATATCTCTATCATCGTTCACATCTTTTAAAATTTTATTTAATTTTGGAATCTCATTACTACGAAAAAATTATTGGATTTTTCATTTATTATGAAATAATTTAAAATCGTCATATTTTACAAACCTTGAATGTTTACCTACTGAACCTGGCCGCTTTTTTCCAGGGGTACTAAAAGGAATGAATGTTTCTATTTTATTTTTATTTATTTTTTTCAAACGGAAAACTATTTTTTGCGAAACACCTGTAAGGTGCGAAACTTTATCAACGATTTAAATGATAGAATCTTGATGGTTTTCTTTTCCGAATCGAGAATAAAAATTTTAAGAGACTTCAATAAATATTCAACAAACTAAGCTAATAATTACTTACAACAATCTAACTAATGATTAACCGTATCAAAAATATAAACTGGTAAAAAAAAACGAGAATTAAAAAGTGCGAGTTATGATAACGGTTGCGAACTAACTGAATCAAATTGGCGGAGACGTTGATGAGAAGCGAGCCAAATATTTGACCTTGAAGACCGGTTCTAGTCAAAGTGGAATTCATTATGTCAATCTTTGGTTTAATTCGTTCGCTTTATTTACAAAATGCGTAACATATAAGTACTTCTAACCTGAGAATAATTTTAAATTTATGATGATAAAAAAAACAAAATCTGTAATTTATGATATTATTTGATAAATTTCTGCGCATTTTATTTATTCTTAAGTCAAAATTGATTGAGAACTCTTTCCCACCGTGGCGCGTTACATTTTCTGCCTTTCACCCTAACTTGGTCGATCTACTTTGCTTAATCGACGTACTGAGAATTATTGGAAAATATAGTCACCAGTAGTCTTCTCGGCTATTTGTCGAACATTGTCAATTCTGCCAAATAGAATAATTCCTCGAATACTTCGATTATTTTAAATTAATTCTAAATTGAGTTTTCAATTATTTTATTTGTTAATACCAAACTCGCCACACCTACAATAAAGATTTTTGTCGATTTGAGTCAATAAAGATTTTTGTCGACGAAACTGTCAACCTCTTACCGACAAGGGTGGGGGCAATTGTCCCACTGTCACCACCTCTTGGGTGTTTACACATTTTTAATACTTTTTCGATAATGAATTTTTTTTAAAGCAAAGGTTTTGTAATAAAAATTTCTGATCACAGCTGGTTATTTGAAATGAGAAATATTGTCCGCTACTTTTAAATTTATTCTTTCAAAATTTCGCATGTAAACAAGCTGTTAATTGAGAGACAGTTTTTGCCTTTTCCGAAGAGAAATATTAATATCCCATAATTTAAAAGCGTTACGAAATGTATGGATGTAATATTTCTAAGTGAAAAATAAGCAACTTTATTAATAGGGAATAGAAAAACTGTAAACATAACTTCTGCAGAAAGACTTCAAAATGGCCGTACTGTTTCAAATATATCCAAAATAAAATCGCTGGTAACAGAAGAAATCCGCTGATGCCGAAAGTTATTACTCTTTAAATATTCAACAATAAATAAAATAATAGATCTATACTTACAACGTAACCCATTCGAAAGGGCACAATTTTTGTGAACACCATCCGCAGGAACTAAAATAATCTAATTGCTGTCATTGCACACACGGTATTCTATTTGTGTTTTTGGCTCGGAAAATCTGCTCGCTCTGTGTGGAATGAATATAAAAACAATGTGCACCAGCTTTTACCGAGGTATGTGGCTCAACGAAGAACAATTTTTAAATCTTTGTGTAAATTATTTAAGAGAAAATATGTGGCGATACATTGTGATCTTTAATGAAACATGAGCTTACCTAAATAACTGAAACTAATATAAGTCTTTTTACAGTTGAAACTGTAGAAACCTAATCCCTTCCTAAGCAAAGAAAGTTTTAGTAAGGGATTTGATTGCCACAAAGTTCAAGAAAGAGAATTAAAAATAAGGAGAAAAGAATGATAAAATTTATTTAATGATCTATTAAAAGGTACACACGAAGTTGTTTACCGTTTCTAATTAAATCACGTAATTATTTCTGACATCAATCAGGATTAAATCTTTTTGACGTAGCAAGATTAACAACAAATTAAAAAATAATATATAGTACGGGGGTCATCCAAAAGATAAAGACCAAAATGAAAAGCAATGTTTGCTAGAAACGGCAATACTTTTATGCACATGTGAGTGCATAAAAGTATGACTTCTTTACATAATCACTTACTGTTTGTTTCAGTATTCTGAGACTATCACTTTTAACCAATTCTATCTCACTAAGGGAGCAGATGCGGAAGATTTTGCGCATTTTCAGAATTCTTTGACCATATTT
The DNA here is from genome assembly GCA_026289955.1 of Argiope argentata. Classification (NCBI taxonomy): domain Eukaryota; kingdom Metazoa; phylum Arthropoda; class Arachnida; order Araneae; family Araneidae; genus Argiope; species Argiope argentata. The sequence continues at coordinate 2,326,312 of JAOUZG010010951.1, forward strand.
CCACTCTATTGGGTATTTTTTCGTTCAATTTTTTTCTCGAGTGCATGTGAATGTCGTATCGTTTTGATCATATCATTTTAATTCTAAACTGTGCATTGATTGCTTTTATGGCTAGTTCGAATGGGAAAAAAGTTTTTCGAGGCTTCGCGAAGAAAATTGTATGCATTATCATTATGTACTTTGATCAAGAAGTAGAAATTGGAGAATTATTTCTTCCTGTCGCACATTCTTAGAATTGACGGCGTTTCTATTAGTAAAATTAAGAAGATTAACCTCGCTCCATACCACTGCGACATTAAATCAATCCAGTACATATGGGCCGATATAAAAAGTAAAATTAGGGATATGAATCCCACAGCTGACATGGAAATGAATAAATTACTCATGGAAATGGAAGAGTGTACACACAAAATGTCCGGTGATATTTGGCAGTCTCAAGAAATCTCGTTGGAAAATTTGAAATGAAATATTGTGAAAAGGATGCTTTTATTGAAAAAATGTAAAATACCTTCAAATTTCATTAATGAATGAATGAAGGATGACGATATTTAAAGATAAAATTTTGCTAATTATTTCATATGATATATTAAAAAATATTTTTAAGTAAAAAAATTATTAATACAGTTTTTAAATATATCATATTTTAAAAATAATATTTTTAGACTTTTCATATGTACAGCAATTTCTTAAATAAAAATAAAATCTTTTAAATAGAATTAACTCACGATTTACCATCATTGTTAATTTCGCAATATTCAATAACATATATATAAAAGAGAAGCAGTGTAACATGTAAAAAAATCGATATTTTATAAAAAAGTGAATTTCGAAAAAAATAATTTTCCCATTTATTCATCATAATTTAGTGTTTATGCTCCTTACAGTAAATAGAATTTGTTCTGAAATATTTTATTGTGAATTAGTATCCTTTTTCCGAAAGTATTACGAGTCTCTGCAAAGTTACTCCTCATAAGTCCGAACTTAATCCGGGTTTCCTTTATTTCTAAATGTAAACATCCCCTTTCATCGTTCCTCTCCCCCCCCTATTTTGACAAATTAAACCCATCCTAACGCATGTATAAAAGCGCGTAGGGTTCGCAAATAATATACAATGGTGGAAAAAATTAAGAGTTAGAAGACATTTCCACGCATTTCTCGGAAAATATCACATAAAACCTGGACAGTTGTTTGTCATATAAAGGGCACTATGGCGCTGGCATCGCTGAGATGAGTTTACGTATTTTTGTGGGTGTAGCTAAGCCAGTAGCAGGTATAAAAGTCTGCAGCCAGCTGCTCAACTCATTCCACTCTACAACACTGTACCAATTTGTATTGTGTTTCTTGAATAATCCTGTTGATTTTTTCCGTGAAATGAATGAACATCATCGTTTAGACGAAGGTATCAGGTGGAGAATTGTGGGTAGACTTGAGGCAAGGCAGTTCCAAGCTCTGTTTGATAAGGAATTGGATGTAACTCCAAGCGTTGTTTCGAATTTGCGGAGTCAGTTTAAAAACAATGGGATAGCGTCCAGAAGAGAAGGACAAGGTCGTAGGAGAGCAACAACGCCCAATGAAGACCAGTATTTGTTACTTACAGCCAAGCGTCAGAGGACGTCTACAGCGACACAAATGTTTAGGCACCTCTCTGCTGCCACGGGAACGTTAGTTTTAAGGAATGTAGTTGCCAGGAGGCTTGACAGGGGTTGTATGCCAGGAAGCCCGCCATATGCATCCCACTCACTTCTTCCCACAACAGAGCGTGTACAATGGTGCAGACAGCACCAACACTGGACATAGCTCCAACGGGCTAATTTTCTCTTCACAGATGAGTCTAGATTCAATCTACTACCTGATTCTCGACGAATATTCACATGGAAGGAGCCTGGGACCCAATACCATCTCAGTAACACCTTGGAAAGGGACCATTATGCTGGTGGAGGACTGATGGTTTAGACAGGGATCATGCAAGATACCCGCACACCACTCCATGTGTTTGACACTGGTTCCATGAATGCCCAGAAGTACAGATAAGAGATCTTACAGCCCTATGTGCGTCTTTTCAGGGGTGGTGTTGGCCCTGAATTCGTTTTTACGGATGACAATTCCCGACCACATAGGACTGTCCTGGTTTAGGAGCATCTGGAAAGCGAAGATATTCATCGAATGGATTGACCAACTAAATCTCCTGAACTTAACCCCATTGAACATGCTTGGGATGCTCTTGGAAGGGTTATTGCGAAACGCCAACCCCCACCTAGAACCATTCTGGAGTTAAAAACTGGTATGGTGGAAGAGTGAGAGGGTCTTCTTCAAGCACTCCTTAACTCTAATTAACAGAATGCATATTCGCTGTGCATGCTGCTTATCTGTCAGAGTTTACCACGCATCATACTAGAGGCGATCACATACCTCACAACCGCATTTTCGTTGTCATCTTTCATCAAGAAGTTCGGTCCACATTGGACTATTGGCAATAACTCTTGTCAATGAATGGCACATTAATTTTTGCTTTGCATGCATTATTGTCATACTATAAGTTATATCCATACCAAATTTCATTTATTTTTATCTAGTATTTCGCGAGATATTTAGGAAAATGCCTTCTAATTAAGTTTGTCCCCCAGTATATGTAAGCATTTGTTATTTCTTGTCACAAGCTTCAGAATTATACACTGAACACTGAAGAGCAAAAATAAATAAATAAATAAATAAATAAAATAAAGTATAGGCATGCGCATGCAAATAAAGAAATATGGAAGCAGTTAGAATACGGTGCTGAGATTGCGAACGCCTATATAAGACAAGAGTCTGGCGTAGATGTTAGATTGGCTACTGCTGCGGAAATGCCAGGTTATAAAGTTTTAAGTGAGATTGAACGTGGTATGATAGTCGGCGCACGAGAGACGGGACATAGCATCTCCGAGGTAGGATGAAATGGGGATTTTCCTGTACGATCTTTTCACGAGTGTATCATGAATATCGGTAATCCGGTAAAACATCAAATCTCCGACAAAATTGCGGCTGGAAAAAGATGATGAAGAACAGGGCGAACAGCAATTGGGGAGAATCATCAAAAGTGACAGAAGTGCAACCTTTCCGCAAATTGCTGCAGATTTCAATGCTGGACCATCAACAAGTGTCAGCGTGAGAACCATTCGACGAAACATCATCGTTGCTTTCGGGCAGAAGGCTCACCTGTGTTATCTTGATGACTTCACGATACAAAGCCTTACGCCTCGCCTGGCCCCGTCAGCACCGACATTGGACTGCTAATTACTGGAAACACATTGCCTGGTCTGACGAGTCTCGTTTCAAATTGTATCGAGAGCATGGCCGTGTATGGGTATGGTGAAAATTTTATGAATCCTTGGACTCTACATGTCAGCAGGGGACTGTTCAAGCTGGTGAAGACTCTGTGATGGTGTGGGGCGTGTGCAGTTGGAGGGATATGGTACCCTCGATACATCTAGATACGAATCTGACAGGTGACTCGTACGAAAGCCTCCTGTCTGATCCCCTGCACCCATTCATGTCTATTGTGCATTCTGACGGATTTGGGGAATTCCAACAGGACATTTTGACAGCCCACGCTTTTAGAATTGCTACAGAGTGACTCCAGAAACATTCTTCTGATTTTAAACACTTCCGCTGGTCACCTAAATCCACAGACATGAACATTATTGAGCAAATCTGGGATTTCTTGCAACGTGTTGTTAAAAGAAAATCACCCTCCCCCCTCGTAATTTTACGGATTAATGGACAGCGCTGCAGGATTCATCGTGCCAGGTACCTCAAGCACTACTTCAGACTTTAGTTGAGTCCATGGAACGTCGTTTTGCGGCACTTACACAGGCTCGCGGGGTCCCTGCACGATATTAAGCAGGTGTACCATTTTTTTTTTTGGTTAGTCAGTGTACTTTGACTACCATTTCATTTAGCTGAGTGTTTACTGCATTCCCGAACTCTTCATCACTTCCAAAACATTTATCACCCAAAATCTCTTTCAGCTGAGGGAAAAGATGAGCATCGTAACGAATGCGATCCAAATTATGGGGGAAGGGGAGAAATCAGAAGTTATCCAGCAATTCTTGAGTTGCAGTTTTGTGAAGACGAGCATTGTCGTGATGAAACACAATTCTTCCAGAAAGCATCCCTTGCCTTCTGTTTTGGATAGCTCACAGTAACGATTTCCACTGATCTTAGTGGCTTTTAGCATGGAATCCGGCAAATGAATACTTTTACAATTCGAAAAGGTGGTAGTTATGACCTTCCTTTTTGAGGGAACTTGCTTACATTTTGTGTATGTGTGGTGGTGGGATGGTGCTCCTTAAATGATTGACATTTGCTCTAAGGAGGGAGGTGTGAGTAAGACACCTAGGTTAGGTTTCATCACCAGTCACAATCCGATCAAGAAAGGCGTCTCGGTTTATGTGATATATTGTCAAGAATGTCCCTGCTGAGCCCATTCTCCGAGTTTCATGTGGCTGAATCAACTGGTGGCAGAAAAGTATAACATAGGAATTATGAAGCTCGTGAATCAGGAGCTTCGTAACACATCAACGTGACAATGATCATCAGATTTTTCACTGAGAAAATATATACAAATCTACTTGAAGAAATCGATCAACCAGAACTAGAAAAAAATAGTTAAGGTTGGAAGAAACAATAAAGATAAGTTTTCTGTGCTTATATCATCCATGCAGATAAAATAATTAAAATATTGCAAAAAATTATCGATAATTCTGAAAAAAATTTATTGTATTTTTGAGACCGAAAGGGTGCATTTAAGTTAATACAGACTATAAGGAGTAATCTACCATTTTTACCAGTTTTAAGTATAATTCAGAAAATATGTATACATTATAATTTAAGTGCTGCCGTGAATTTACGATAAAATATAGAAGTCTGCTTTTGTAATCAGATATATTATATTTAGCCAACGGTAGTATTGAGATTTCCTCCATTTTGTCTTTTAAATTATCAAATAAATTGGACTGGTCGGAGGACTCTTCGAGATGCAGAAACACTCTGAATGCAACTACATTCTTGAATTCAGATTCTAGCAGTTTAATTTTTCTGCAGCTGTTCCATTGACTTTGGGAAAGAAATAGAAATTCCCTTTTAGATAAAACTGTATTTAGTTCTGCGTGATTTGAACAGTAGTTAAGGAGGTATTTAATAAAAGAAAACCTAAGGGTTTGATAATATATTAAATTGGATGCTTAAATTCCATTAAAGGCAAGAGTTAAACATGGCACAAGATCTAGTTTTCCGTATTAAAAAGAGTATAGTAGAATTTCATTAAATAGATAAGCAGGTTAATGTTGTTATATATTTTATTTAATGGAAAAATATGAAAGTAAAAAAACAAGTTTTTTTTTTTTTGGACTAATATTATTAAAATTTTTGAAAAGACAGATTTCATGTATCGCAAGTAAAAAGCATAAACCTCAAATCATTAAAGAATCCATTAACGAACAATTTCAATTCTTCCTTTTTTTAAAAAAAAATACTAAAGATATTTAGAAATATGCCCGGGGAAATGATCTGGTAACCAGAAGTTACTAACAAAATTGATCGCGTAGTTCAATTTAGCAATGAGGAACATTATTAAATCAAAAACAATATTTCTTCAAATTTTATCACTAAGACTATGGTATGCAGTTATGCTTCTTTCTGTAGCTGTAGAACTCTTGTTAAAACAAAAGAGTTTTACGATATCTACTATTTTTCAACAAAGTTTGCTAAGAAAATCCAGCTATGAAAGATTACATCAAGCTTTGCTTCAATAGAGATGCATAAATATTAAAAGTATAAACTTCTCACCTTGTCGGTGATATTTAGTAGAAATTTAAGAAAACAGTTGTTTATAACTCAAAATTAAGCTGAAGGCAGTTGTACGATAGAATTTTAGAATAATTAGCTCAAACCTGCCATGAGTACTTAAAAAAATCTTTAATTATCAAGAGTTCATCTGGCAAAAGACAAATTTGAGCTTAAATGCAATTGATATTATCGCGAAGACTCAATTAAAGACACGGATAGTTAGAAAAAAATTACGTTTATTAGCACCAAGAAACTCGCTGGAAAACAGAATGAAGAACTGAGAAGAACTCAGCTTTTATATATCTGAAGATCATTCGACATTCATCTCGTTCAAATGGTAAAGAATGTTCTAGAATAATCTCGATTTTAGAGAAATAACAAGATCAATTTTAAATTAAAATTCCAGTCTTTGGATAAAATGTTCTGCGCTGGAATCGAACCAGGGACCAAAGGATTTGCAGTCTAATGCTCTGCCAATAGAGCCATGGGGAATCATAACAGCCTTTCTTTTTGTGGCATTGCTTCCCCTAATAAAAAGGACAGCTTCTCGCTGTCATTCAGTTTTTTTTTCTGGAGCACGTCATAGGTCCTTTGTAATCGCCCCCTGCATTTGTGTTC